>JAHWFP010012241.1:6220-36394 GCA_023313725.1 Lithobius niger | reverse complement strand
AAACGAAACTATCAACAAGAGCCAGCGGTTTCGTTTGTCTGTTGCCCTTACACCAAATAAAACGAAACTATCAACAAGAGCCAGCGGTTTCGTTTGTCTGTTGCCCTTACACCAAATAAAACGAAACTATCAACAAGAGCCAGCGGTTTTGTTTGTCTGTTGCCCTTACACCAAATAAAACGAGACTATCAACTTGGAGTGAGGTGAAAGTACACTTCCTTGGTATTGGTTTTGTGATTTGAGCAGAATAAAATTACTTAATAACCCAAACAAAACACGTCTTACTTTGGCAGCAAGGACGTAGCGACGAGTTTTGTAATTCAGTCAACAAAGCAGTCGCCTTTCTAACGCATGTCTTAACACATGTTGCACACACGCATCCCTGATCGTGCATATGGACATCGTCTTTGGCAGATTCGGTACTTTCAATCTGAGCACTGGCCATCTCTCTTTCGTGAACCGTTTTCAGCTAATATACAGCTGACACGATTCAAGAAGTTAAAACGTCTGAAATGTTGACGAGCTGCACTTCTCAGGTAGCTACCAGCACCAGTCTTGTTTCGTACAGCGCTTAGCAACCACAGTGACAATGGTGACGTACGTCCCCAGAGTTTCAGCCGACCACAACAAACGACAGTTTGGATAAGTTCAATTGTTTATAGTGGGCATGCATATGATATCTAGACACACGCCAGTGTGTCGCCGCCAAGTAGATGTTTTATTGTTGTTGGAGCGTAATTGTCAGAGCGCAATTGTTAGAGTGTTATTGTTATCAGATGGCGGCTCACTAGCAGACTGTGTCTTTTAACTGAAACCAACTTATACGTGATGTCAGCATACTGGTGTAAATTCCTCATGCGGTAGAAATCTTTGCAAATGGTTTGAATCTGGTGTCATGGGTCCAGTAAAAAGAAAACGTCAAAACGAAACTGTGGGAACGTGTCCTTCATGAAGAAAAAGTGTCCTCAATAACGTTGATTTGTGTTACTGGTAACTAGTAACTAGCGTCCACCCAAAACCAAAACTGGTAGAAAAACCCGCCAAGTTTCCAAAAACGGTCGGCCTTTGAAGGTAGTGATATCATTCCACCAGGGAAAGGCCACCAAGGTTAATCCTATTAGCCAAGTTAATCGCACATACTAATAGTTCGAAAATTAAATGAAAACTAGAAGATTGCTACTAGCGGTAGCAATCTTCAAGTTTTCATTTAACGTCCAAAGTATTATTCGGTGCGATTAACTTGGCTAATAGGATTAACCTTGGCGGCCTTTCCTTGGTGAATAATATCACTACCTTCAAAGGCCGACCGTTTTTGGAAACTTGGTGGGTTTTTCTACCAGTTTTGGTTTTGGATGGATATCAGAACTTTCATAGGACTGTGAACGTACATAAGGTTACACCGTCTGTTTAGGATGCTTCAATCTCATTTTTGCACACACTGACTAACAATCGCTTATTTCGTTCACTTCGCTCACTCAATCAGCGCATCCCCTTCAGTTGTTTTGTTTACCCCTGCAACTTCCCCTTAATTTTTCAAGATTTCGTTCACATTTAGTCATGCAGAAACCCCCGAAGGTCTCTGTTACTAACACAGCAGAACGCGAAGCATTTTGTTTTTTGGGTTATTAACAAAAAAAAACCCTTAGCTCGTGTATGCTCGTATTGTTGCGTAACCATCATCTAACGTGCATCCCTTTATTCTTACGCAATCCACGGCAACGTTAATGTTTCTTTATTTTGTCCTTCGTTACAGTTCAGTTATTAGTTCGTCCAGGCTTTTACAATAAATCTAAGGACCAGTCTTGATTGTTCAAGCCATTGTTGCTTAAAATCTTTGGTTGGAACTTGGAAAAGAAACGAAATTTAAATTCTCCGGTGGCAAATTTCAAAACCCTCCCACCCTTACCACCACAACCCCGAACCAACAAAAGGACCATCCTCAGATCACCATGCATCCGTGTGTAAAAATTCAGGTACGTAGGTCTTCGCAATTTTGCGCTAGCCATGAGCAAAAAGTCTATGGGATTTAACATGGGAAAAATCTTATTAGCTAGCTAGCTAGCTAGACAGTAACATAAAAACAACGTTATTGACGCATGTTTTTCTCTATGAATGGTGGACACTCATCCTTTAAATTTTAGTTTTTATTAATCTCTGACCCTTCCCCTTACATTTTCCACAATTTGAAACATTTCTGTCGCATTGGGATTTATCCTCAACATGCCAAAATATGCTTTCAGTTGCTTACAGTTAACAGACACATGTCTGCTAGTGAGCCGCCTTTTTATCATTAACAATCAATTTTTAACAATCGGATGTCTACAATGGGATAATCTACTGTTACTTGGCGGCGACACACTAGCGTGTGTCCTCAACATGCCAAAATATGCTTTTAGTTGCTTACAGTTAACAGACACATGTCTGCTAGTGAGCCGCCTTTTTATCATTAACAATCAATTTTTAACAATCGGATGTCTACAATGGGATGATCTACTGTTACTTGGTGGCGACACACTAGCGTGTGTCTAGATGTGAATCTATATAAAACAAGAAAAATGAGTTTCCGGTCAGATCAACAATAGTAAATATCAAATCTATGCAAGTAACAATAGCATTTCATAAGCACAACAATAATAAATAGAATTAGAAAACAAAAACAAACTCGTTTGATGTTTAACGTAAGGTTTAACTAATCCGAAGTCAAAACAGCAAAGGGAACAAACTCCAGATCCATTCTTCGTGCACGTGTTACGTCTTTGCTAAAAAGTTGATTGTTGATTGTGGTTGCGCGTATCATTTTGGGTGGGTGGGCACGTCGATGTGTCAGTGTTGTCTGGTAGATGAAACCAACCCCGGAACATGTTCTACGGCCGCCCGCGCACTGAGCGACTTGGCCGCGCGGCCAGGTTGCTGCAGCCAATGAAAATTATTATTGCGTGGTTTTTCATAAACGGTAAGCATTCTCATTGGCTGCAGCGACCTGGCCGCGCGGCCAAGTCGCTCAGTGCGCGGGCGGCTTACTTGTTTGTGCTAAGTTTGTGCGGTGGCGGGTGTTGGCTCCCTGGACGCGCCAGCACCCTCTGTTTCAGGATTTGCTGTCATACACGTGGGTAAAGAGCCGGTTAGGAGGTTGCGGGCGGTTGCAAAGTTCTGTCGGAAGGCTAATATAGAGTATAGAGGTAACGTTCATGGTCTACAACTGGCGACTGGCGGTTGGTGGTTGGCTGTTGCCTTTTTCTTAGGTTTCGGTGGCGATGAAGTGGGTGTGCTTCGTAGTCTGGTTCCATTGTGATATATCTTGCCACAGACTTGCATTGCATTGTATTGGTGTGACATGTATTTATAGTGCTGGAAGTTTTGGTTGTGTCATGTAGTTGGTGTAGCAGTTCTGGTCAAAGAAGAATGATAAATGGTAGGGCTTCTGGTGTTGGGGCGCATGGCGTGTGGCCGAGGCCTCAAATAAATCAGTGACCGAAAGAATCCGTGTTTCAGGTAAACGCATCTAGACACACGCTAGTGTGTCGCCGCCAAGTAACATTAGATCATCCGATTGTAGACAGCCGATGGTTAAAAAAAGATTGTTGATGGAAAAAAGCGGCCGCACTAACAGACTGTGTCTTTTAACTGCAATCAACGTGTACCTGATTTCAGCATACTGGTGTAAATTCCCCATGCGGTAGAAATCTTTGCAAATCGTTTGAATCAGGTGTCTTGGGTCCAGTTACGAAGAAAACGTCAACACGAAAATGTGTGAACGTGTCCTTCATGGACAAAAAGTGTCCTCAATAACGTTGAATTGGTGTTACTGGTGACTAGTAACTAGTGTCCACCCAAAACCAAAACTGGTATAAGAGAAGCCGCCAAGTTTACAAAAAAGGTCGGCTTTTCAAAGTAGTGATATCATTCAACCAGAGAAAGGCCGCCAAGGTTAATCCTATTAGCCAAGTTAATCGCACCTACTAATAGTTCGAAGATTAAATGAAAACTAGAAGATTGCTATTAGTGGTAGCAATCTTCAAGTTTTCATTTAACGTCCAAAGTATTATTCGGTGGCTAATAGGATTAACCTTGGCGGCCTTTCCCTGGTTGAATGATATCACTACTTTGAAAGACTGACCCTTTTTGTAAACTTGGCGGCTTCTCTTTTACCACTTTTGGTTTTGGGTGGATATCACAACTTTCATAGGCCTGTGAATAAATAAAAACTCCCACGGTGTAATTGTCACCTCTACCTTTTTTGTCTGGAGGTATTTTATGTCTATGAATTTTCTCATACATAATTTTCACATTTGCTATTGTCATTCCCAATAAATTAATAAGCATAAGACTATGGTAATTGCAAGGATCTAATACGTTCCTATGGAATAAAAGATACCCTCTGTCTTATTGAACCAGTAATGAGAAATTTATTCGGGTCGTGGGGCAGATAATTCATTTTAAATTCGCGCACCGTAAAAAAAAAAACTATTTGGATTTGGTGGGGAAAAAAACGACCAAACCTTTGCAACCCACGTGTGCATTTTGTTTCCTAATCTTCTTTCCAGCAAAATTGTCCCTTTTATCGTCGTGCGGAAGATAATTCAGTTTGGAGTCGTGTACCGTAATAAAAAACCAACCAAACCTTTGCAATAAAAGATATTCCGTCTCTTAGTGAACCATTCCAGTATAAATTTTAATTGAGGCCGCGGCCTGCTGCCATGCGCCCCATAAAAACAAAAGGAACTACATCAAACTCAAAGCTTACACAAAGCTTACACAACCAACCCAGAGCTACAACTACACAAACATAACCTATCGTACCGCGCCAACACAATTTCACTCAGCTATTTCAACCATTTCCATTTATGTTTTTAATGAGGCCCTAGCCTGATGCCATGCGCCCCATAACTAATCCTATTGCGTAGAGCTACAATCAACACAACTACCACAACCAAGGCAAACAACACACTGAGCATAATTGACACATGATCGACAGCGCAGTTGCCAAGTCCACAGCTGTCCTGCACCCTACAGCGGCACATCGCCCACAATCTCTTGCACTCCTTGCACTATGCACTATCCGCTGCACCACGCACCGTACTCCGCATCACACCGTACTCCGCTTCTCTCGTTTCACTCTCCTCATTAGTTGCCATGGTAACCTGCGTGGTCACGTCTATCTGCGATGATGCATGGCCAATCGCACCCGCTGGTTGCTGAACCTTCTTGCGTTTTTGACCACCTCTTTTGCGTTTTGCCGGGGGGTGATCCACGGGCCATCGCTCTCCAGGCTCCCTCAGTTGTCTTGCGAGTCCCCCTCCTGCTGAGCCACTGCACTCTCTCGAGACGGTGCCTTTTCTCTCAATCTGGAGCTGCCTGGTCGTACGATATCACCCGCAGCCAAGCACGGGGCACTGGTGCTGAGGGCACTGTGCTCCAGGCTACCAGTTCGCTGTTCCTTAAGGCGGTCTTGCTGCTGCTTGCGGGCTACTTCACGCCGCACCGGTGGTACTACATGCGCTTTGAGGTCCGCAAGTCTCTTTGCTTCCTGAAGATGGGGGCAAATCTGGCGCGGGTCGCGCCAGACACCGCAGGTGTCGCATGCGATGGCCATGCACGCACGCCGGAAGTGTCCACGAGCAGAGCACCGAAGGCACTTCGGGGAAAGGTTTCTCCACTATCACTAGCGTCTGGATACCTTTTATCAGGGCGACATCGGGTACATCCTCGATGCTGATGCCTTCTCTGAGGCGGAGCGTCACGAGACGCACGCCAGTTTCGCACACAGGTCTCCCTTTGACGTACAGTTTTTCAAAAGCGTGTTGTTCGAGTATGGCTATCTTACCGAAACCAGTGGCAACTTCTTGTGGTGTAATGCCCACCGGGAGCCAGTGCAGGCGGGCTTGCACGGTCTGCTCATGCATATCGTGCAATTCTACAGCATGGCCATTGATCTCCATTTTAGCACAGAATAGTCTCTGCTTTGCAGCGCCCGAGCCTAGCACAATCTCATATGCGTGGGCAGCTCGGAGAGTGTTAACATGTGTGATTTCGCCCACCCCAACAACTTCTTCGACCGTGAAGTAAATTTGTGTGGCTGAATAAGGCCGTCCGTTCGGATGACAAATCAAAACAACCGATCTTGGCATCTGCACGTTAGCAAGTGCACCCCCATACAGTTTCTACAGGGCTTGTAAGTTTCTTAGCCTTTCTGCGCTGCACCATCGCATCCTCCAGCACCTCAGATTCACTTCCACTGTCACTCCAGGTGGGCCCACTGTCTGCAACTGCTGCACTGAAAAGCCTTGACACCGTTTTGACTGTTGCAGCACGGTCCCTCTCCTTCTCTAAGTCGGGTGCCTGCGAACCGATGCCATCTTGCTTTGCATTATGCCTAACCTCGGTTGTCACTCCCATATTTCTTACTCTGTCTTCCGATATTCCTTGTTTCTCCGCCTCTCGCATGACTCGCACGAAGGTCTCATCAGTAACCAACCCAAAGTTGATTTCCGAGTCTGTCAGGACTCTCACTTTTGCCAAATCTTTCAGCAGCAACAATACATCTACATCACTCTCCATTTTGTTTTCCTATTTGCAACAATAATGAATTCTGACAATTAGATAATGAAACGATATGCGTATAACACTCAAGCATGTTATAATTTACTGTTGGATGACAATACAAACAATGGTTACACCAATAATTTTGCACTTACGAGCCACTTCCGGGACACGTGCTTCTAGCTGCAACCCCCATTTTAGAAAAAGGCACTTCCCCATATGACGCTTTGCCTGTCTGCCGAAATTTAGATCTGGCAACTTTCCCTAATCAGCTGTAGACGTGTCGTTAACATGGGAGCCTGCGGACTAGTTACTAGTTACCAGTAACACAAATGAACGTTATTGAGGACACTTTCTCTCCATGAAGGACACGTTCCCACATTTTCGTGTTGACGTTTTCTTCGTTACTGGACCCAAGAAACATGATTCAAATGATTTGCAAAGATTTCTACCGCATGGGGAATTTACACCAGTATGCTGAAAATCAGGTATAAGTTGGTTTCAGTTAAAAGACACAGTCTGCTTGCTAAGAAAGGTCGCTTTTTTTTCATCAACAATCATTTTTTAACAATCGGATGTTTACAATCGGATTATCTACTATTACTTGGCGGCGACACACTAGCGTGTGTCTAAAACTAGTAACTAGTCCGCAGGCTCCTATGTTAATTCTCATAGGGTATAACGACATGTCTACAGCTGATTAGAGAAAGTTGCTAGATCTAAATTTCGGCAGACAGGTAAAGCGTCACATGGGGATGTGCCTTTTTCTAAAATGGAGGTTGCAGCTAAGCACGTTTGGGATCAATTTGTAGTGCCTTCCGTGAAAATTAAAGGTAGTTTTTTTTCTCTTTTTTCGAATTTCGGGCCATGTGCGTAAGGGAACATGGGAAAAAAACGGGCTCTCGTCCGATTTTTTTTTTAACGGACTAAAAATTACCTACTGAGTAATGTTTTCCTCTTCCATTTTTGGGGCAAACGCACCGTTTGGCCGTAGTGAAGGTCCAAAATGAGCGCTGCACCGGAAAGCATGAAACTGGGCGAAAGTCCGGCAAGTGAAACGCCAAACCCCGACCAGTTCATTACCTCAAGTGAAATGCCGAAGCTGGTTCCTAACCTAACCTAACCGACAATAACAACAAAACCACACGAAACTGACAATAACAACCCACGCCTATTTGAACTGTTTACGGGAAACAAATATCAGCTGGGAACATGGGGAAAAAAAGGTCTCTCGTCCGTCAGCGCAAGATTGCGGCTTTCATTAATTTCTGACGGACAAACGAAGCCTTTGCCTCAAAAATTTTATGGGAAAATACGGGAAAATATCATTTTACGTCATTCTAGCCCAACGAGAGATCAATCAGTGAGGCGCCCTTATTCTTCCCATAAGCCGCGTAAAGTAAACTTGTTCCCTCTATTGTTTATTTTACTATCGAAAGTGATCGTGGAATGAATTGATAATTCTGCCTTTATTCCGTTAGCTACGCACCTAGTATGCACTATCCCGTTGCCTCACACGTTTGTTCGATTGATCTACAACAAACTGTTACACTAAATAATCGAATTATACAATAATTACCTGATTAGCAGGAGCCACATAATTACCCGAATTGCCAATACGCGTAGAATCCTAGGACAGCTTTCTCGGCGAACCGTAAAGTAGCTGCTATTTTTTTCAGTGGTTCGTCTATAGCCCAACAACAGATAGAATTCCGTTTTCCGTGCATGTTGTCAAAACTTGAAATAAGCTGGGCCAGTTCCGGTTCAACTTTTTTTCATACAGAAACATAATTGGCAAAGATTTTAGTCAAGGACCTACATCCCTTCATATGCAAACGATTTAACCATAAACATTTCAATAACAACGTCTACAATTTACTGGCACATCTTCTAATCGAAATAATGAAAAATCGACTAATATTTCAGTCAACTCTGGCCAGACGCTAAAGGTGATAGGCATGACCCGTTCAAATAAATGACTGGAGTGGGACGTGACGTCATTTAACAATAGCTTACGACGCAATCCCCTTTTTCTCCCCGACTGTATTTCAATAACTACTTTATGCATTATATGCATAAGTAGTTAAAAAAAAAAGGCTTGCAATGCCTTCAACGAGAACAAGAAAGTATCTAGCAATCGCCAAGCTCTTTCGCCAAGCTAATCCCACCGACTAAGACTTCAAACGTTAAATGAAATAACTGAAAATTGCGCAGTAAGCAATTTTCAGATATTTCATTTAACCTTCGAACTATTACTTGGTGGGACTAGCTTGGCGAAAGAGCTTAGCGTTTGATATCACGACTTCACACGGCTGAAAAGCTTAGCGGGAATCCTTAACAAGTTTTGTTTTGGGGTAGATACTTTATTACAAGAATTTAAAGGTCCGAAACCGTGCATTCCATCCCTTTCCATTCCGGCTTTTTACTTTGCTACGTGCAGAGAATGAACCCGCTCTCCCTCTTGGTGATTGTTCCAGGGCAAAGCTGATTAGCCGGCACTAGCCAGCATTATTGGGGCTTTGTTTGTTTAATCATGATCCCTCATTAGGGTGGGCGCATGACTCAGGGGCCTGGCCCAAAAAAAAATACATTCCATTCCATTCCTCATTAAGTCTGCTGGCTGCGTGCAGCTACTGTATTTGTTAAAATTTTGAGTCATGGATCCGTGTATATAGGCCTAACCCACCCTGCTCCTTCTTCCACTTGGTTTCGTCGTTCCCCTCTGCTGTGGTTTTGTAGTCTGAGTTGATATTGCTTGATGAGTGTTGACGTGTGTTGACGAGTGTATGTTGTAGAGGTTGTGGATACTGTATCATGGAGTTTGTATTTTGGTTAAGAGCGCATGGCTACGGGCCGACGCTCTGTAAGAAAATTCAAATTCTCATTAAGTCTACTCATTAAGCCAAATATATACCATATAGATTTGAGTGGAAAATATTAAAAGGCGGCGGGAATTTAAGCATTGTAATTTCGGCTGTAGCGTAAGAGACTGGGGTAAAACCTCACAGCGCCTTTATTAGTAACAATATGAATGCTAATAGGAAATTGACGAAGACATAACACATTCCAAAAATCCTTCTCACATTATTCGTAAAATTCATAAATGGTATCGTATCATTAGTGCAGAAAATACCTAGCTTAGATTTGAACAATGTGATGGACGAAGCCGAAACAATGTAAAGCATTTTCAAAGTTGCAAACGTCAGTGTGCAAAGGAGTTCCACTCTTGTTGATAGTAGGAAGTCATGATATTAAGTTTAATTATGAGCCCCGAGTGGTCATAGTGTCTTGAACCACTTTAAAAAAATAATAATTCGGCAACCTTACAGAAGTTATTCATCTTGAACATGTATATGAGGCCTCAACTTTTTCTCCTCCAAGTTAAAGTGGACTATCACATATTGAAAACCGTACGAAATTATCGTGGCGCCATCTAGCGGCTGTGATAATGCTCCCAGGTACACGAGGACGCACCAAATTTTCACTGAAAAATTAAGGAGGTCATGGCTTGTTTGTTTCGTTAAAAGATGCGGCGTTGAGCATTCCTTCGCTTGATGCAGCAATTGTGGATAATACTAGATAGCGCTAGATGTTACCAGATTCTGCAGACTTTTAATCGGTGTTAACTAATAGTACCACTTAAGGAGTGGAGTCTCAATTTCCAAGTCTGTAACTGAGTTGGTGAGCCCAGTTATACTTTTTGTAAATCTTTGTTGCACGTTCTCAATCATTTTGCGATCTTCAATATTATAGAGGTCACCAGATAAGCACCCACATTCCAGAATTACTAGTCTACTAAAAGCTTTAAATCGTTTTGGGGGCCACGACTGGTTATAGTTCGGAAAAATACAATAAGCATAACGCATTAGATTTGCTCACTATATTTTCCAAATGCTCCAAGTGAATTTATTGTCAATTTCGATCCACCAGCTGCACGGCAGTAAGCGAACTGTTCACTTTTATTAGAGCTACGTTGTAAACAAAACCAGCATTATTCAATATAACTAAGAAGGCACCGTAGTACAAAAGACCAATTTTTTCTTGATTGTATAGAAAGTTTTATTTTATTTTTTTTCCTATCTAACTCGGGAAATATCTGGCGCTCAAAGTTCTGTGCAGCTGACAACGCCGCTCTACGGTCGGCCATTTTGACGCTTTTACCGTCGCCTAGCAACGAAACCGGAAAAAGATTGCGCAGCCGCAGTGTATCACGTGACATTTGTTGTCTTGGCTGTAATGGCGGATGTTGGGAGAGAGTTGACCATGTCAGTTAAGAAGATCAAGATTTGATGTTTTGAGCTCAATATCGGGAGGATATGTATAGGACTGGCAGAAATGCAACAGGAAACAAATAAAGATAAACAATTGAGGAAGAAAAAGGGAAGAACATGGGCCGAAGCAGCCAAAATCGTAAGTGGAAAAGACGGAGAAAATGGCATCGCATTTTGAAAAGTGCTCTCAACTCGTTGCTTTTTGGATAATGCCATGAGAGAGAGACCAAGCAAGTTTGAAACAAGATAATGTAAAGTGTAACATGAAGAGAAGTAGTTTGATTATTAGTGCAATCTATAAAATGATGGATGCCGACTGTGTGTTAGGAAAGTTGTAAATACTGAGTGATGTACCATTCATGCGCATTTGATTTTGTAGACAATTGCCCACTAATGAAACGTAATACTAGGCTAGACGTATAGTATTTACGGTATAGCGCGCATTGTATTTGGTTTTGTAGTAGTTTTAGTGTTTGTATTCAAGGGCATTGACGGATCTGCTCATGATAGATGTAACTAAAGATAAGTTTGTTGTTTTTTACGTAGCCTACTGTAGCTTTACCGTCGGTGTTGTAGCCGAAAAGGCCATAGGCCTACAGGCAGTATTGAGTATATCGTAGTGTTACTTTGTAAGAAGCATTACGATTACGATTTCTTTTGTGTCCCTGGTCCACATATTGGAACTCTTCTTACTAAATGGTTTTACATGCCTAATTTGTTAGTCCTGCATAGGATTTAGTATACGGATTATGCCTAGCTAAGATATGTAGCCTACCGATGGTGATTAGCTTCCACAGTCGTAGCTTAATGTTGTTGGCTAAAGTTTACACAGCCATATACTCGGTATCCTACTGAAATTGATTCCAAATGGCTCTAACACCTTTCTAATTCAACGGAAAGCTGGTTTTGGAGCAAGTAATGTGTCGAGACAATTAAAAACTGTCAATTTGTAGCGCCACGATTAATGGTTTTTCTCCAGGGTGCTAATGCTGGAGAAGCCCAATTCGCACGTATTCCAAATAGTAGGCATCTTAAGTTGCTAATTCGACTTCTATGGGTTATCTGACGTGCTTTTACACAAAACTTTGCCGTTTACTTGTTCTGCACCTGACATTTCTCTAGAAAATGAAAGAATATTTCCATATTTTTTAATGGTTTTCGCATATGGGTGTCATGAAATCGTGTGCCATGTTGTTGTAGTGGCCTATGCAAACTAAAATCAAAAGGGGACCCATGTTTATTAGTGTTGTCATGATGCTGCTTTTTTAGATATCGATTTTTTCACAATTTATTTCGACATTCGATGCTTTTTGATGTTTGTTGAATAAATTAATTCGGAACCCACCGAAATGGGAAGTGACTGGGGAGAAAGTGGTGGGGGGGGGGGGGGGGATATGCCCACTGTCATTTTCGAGGGGGAGGGGGATTGCATAACTCAACCACCCAGACGCTCCAGCGTCCATGCCAATAAACTAATATTGCTGCATTTACCGGTACTGCTTGCATATAAGTCGCACCCAGAAAAAAACCTTTAGGCTACTAAAAAAAAAAAGTGCGCCCAAGCCAAATGTTTTCTGTATAATTCGTGACCTGTAGCGTAAAGATGTGAAAATATTGGTCATTATTAATCAACAGACAAGTACCTAATGTTGTGACTAAACGTTAGTCCTGTTAAATTATTAGTGAGTAGCAGTTTTTCTCTTCACTTTGGAGGCCATGTTTGTTTAAAAATGTTACGCCAAATATTTTTTTGGGGAAATAACTAGTAAGGATTATAGCTAGTGACTTGCGGTTTGCACTATTGGAAAGCTGGCAAACAAAAATTTAAAAATGGTGTATTTGAATGTCAAAATCGGTTAATATTTAGCGAAATTGTCATGTCCGCATTTAAGCCGCAGGGGGGGGGGGATATCGAAAAAAAACATTGAATGTCAACTCAACAACGAATGAGTGCTCGATGTTGACAAAACATCGACATCGTGATGCATTAATTGGAAATCGAAGAACACTAATTTTTATTGTTTGGGACTTGAATAGTCAGAAAGTGACTCGTGTTGAATTTAGTTTGTGGGTCAGTCTGTGTGTAATCAAGGAGGGCGACATCCTCGTACTGTAACAGCATTGGTGCACACGCTATGGTACTTCGCTGACAGTGGATGGCTGCTGTGGATAGAGTTTGCCTAAATAATCCACAATTTTGTCTACTTTGACAGATTTTGATGCTCCAGTAGGCTACACCTTTTTTTATCTGACAGAACTTAACATTGGTAAAAGAGTCAAACGATACATTAAAGTAATGGGATATTATTTAGCGAAAACCAGTAGGCCAAACGGAGTAACCTCGTGATAAAACTGATTGGCTGCGGATTCACTGTAAACATAGATAACAGTATGAAAACTGGAGAAAAATAGAAAACAAGGGGGCAGTAAGATATATTTCTGTGACTTCCTCTGTATCCTACTGCTAAGTCAGGAGCAATCCTCTTGAATGTTCAGTCGCAGTCACCACTATGCCAGTAGACCTTAGCAGGCACTCACCGTTTCAGGATTTCTACTCGCCACCTACCCAATGCATCTTGCACGGTTTTTCTAATTTAGGCCTAACTTACCGTATATTTCCGAATACAAGACGGTACTTTTTTTCAAATTTACACCATTAAAATAGCAGCATCGTCTTATACTTACGTTCAAATCCATAATTCGGTCAAATTTTGGCCGATTTTGATGTTTGAATACACCATTTCGATCGTTTTTCCGAGAGCTATCCAATGTTGCTGATCTCATGCCAGTTGCTCAAATAGTTTTTGGATTATTTAGCAAAAACTAAATATTTATTGAAAAAGGCCTCAGGAAGTGGTCCAAACGCGAAGCTATTATTAAAATTTTGGGTTTTGAATCCAGGACCAGGGGAATTTGCTAGTATACAAACGAATAAGTATTATACCAAACCTTACGAAAGTCTTGCTAAAGTTACCCATCTTATAATCGCAGCCATTTATTTCTTTGGAACATGCGAGCCCAAAAATACTACTCGTCTTATATTTGAGGCATCTAATATTCGGACGTATACGGTATGCATCACAAAATTATACAGTTTCTTTAACCCCAGAATTATTACAGAAAAAGCTATTGTTTAGCCCGTATAAATTAGAGCATAATGCAGCAATAGCAAACTGAGGAAGCGTGCTGGGCCCATAACCCTTTCGTGGAGGAATGTAGGTGAAGAATTAAACTACCCATTCTTGGACGGTATTCAGTCAAGAAGTCGCAACGATCGCTTGTTGGCGGCTGTCACTTTGCTGTACTTCTTCAGCGATTCTGGCGATCGGTTTCGGCAGCATACAGCTTTCTCTAGGCTAATTGTTATTCCAAGTCGTAGCACGGTTCACTAGCTAAGCTTAAAAGCCTTATCTCGTAGACTACCACAGCACACGTCCGCTTTGTCAGACATCTTGTCACCGAGAGCGGGAGTAACACACAGCACATGTTCTAACAATGCTGTTCCTCCTCACCTGACAGTCTGGGCACGAACCGCCAAAATAGTTAGCGCCATTTTCCAAACAGTTTCTAGCTATTCCTATTTGAGTGTCGTTCTCTGTTGCTAGTTGTCCCTGTGACGAACGGGGCTAAACTCAAGTCGCCAACTATTGATTTTCGTTTCCCAGGTTGAGCATGGTGACCGACATTGGAGAAGATTTTAGTTTGGCGTGTACCTAGTAAGGTTGAGTGTGCGGCGACCGACATTGGAGAGGATAACGGTATTTCTCCGAATATAAGACAGTACTTTTTTCAAATTTATACCATTAAACCCGCAGCATTGTCTTATACTCTGCAAGCCCATAACTCGGTTAAATTTTTTGATGTTTGAATGCACCGTTCGAATTCTTTTTTTTTTCAAGCCATTTGCACAAATTAGTTTTTGGATTATTTACCAAAAACTAAATAGCCTATAGGCCTATTTTGAAAAATTGGCATCAGTAGGCAGTACAAAATCAAAGATGTTATTACAATTTTGGGCTTTGAATCCAGTACCAGGTGAATTTACTAGTATACAAATTAATAATTTAATACCAAGTCTGACGAAAGCCTTGCTAAAGTCACCCATCATAATCGCAATCATTTAACAAATTGAATTATCCGAACAGCCTTTGGTCCCAATTAGTTCAGATGATCGAAGTTCTACTGTACTGAAGTATGTCTTATAAAAAAAATTACTGTTGAAATTACTGCATAAATAAAGCATGGCCCAAATGCACGTAGTTATTTTAAAAATATTGGTTTGAAATAATATAGCTTGTGCTAAAATCAACACAAAAAACCCCCGGTAAAATTACTTTTTGCCTTGTAACTTCTAAACAATTAGAGGCTGCTGCTTGTGGTTTGGACCATTGGAAAATTGGTGAAAACCCTTCAAACGTTAAAGGGCCGTCGGCGAGAAGGGAAAATATTTTCGATTTAGTTTATTGCCATCTACCTGGGTTTTAGTCTTCTGTGCAGCCGTACCGGCTGAGAAGACTATTGCAACGACTTTTTCCGTCCGTCTATCCGTCGCTTTTTTTCAACTTCGCAACGGTACCGATAAAGACGACCACTGTTTACACGTTCGATTCAGTGTCAAAAGTTAGTTAAATAACATGGCAAATTAGAACTTTGTTACCTCCTTATAGCTAATAGACTGATTCGACGTAACTAAATTAAATAATAACATTTCATCGTCGAATTGAAATCCTAAGGATTTGTGTTTAAAACGCAGCCGTAAAAACAAAAACATTTTAGCTTCGTTTAAAAGAGTCTTGTCGCATTGTTGCATGAATGAATAGGCTTACGGTCGAACCAAATTCTCCATTAGTCATATCTACTACTTACGAAACTAAAACTGCCGTTAAAAAAATTAAGCCTAAAATCACGTTACCATGGCAACGTCAAAATGCTACTAGTTGCTGCTGGCTTTCTCAACAGCATTTCTCCCGCCCCTTCCCTACTACCACTGATCTATATAGGCTACGTTGCGCATTACGTTGTAACACTAACCGTGTTGCAAAAATGAATAGTCTTACTGTATACAATCCAAATATCCGTCAGTTGCTACTTATGAAATGAAAGTTGCAAATTAGGCCTAAATGCTGACAATTATGCCTAAAGTGTAAAATAAGCTTTAAAGCTAACACATTTTTAACGGGCAATTCTGATGGTTACTGCTTTTAGATTATATAATAGAAATAGCTGTTGCAATGCGTGATAGAAAAGTGTGCGTCACTATTGGTAGTGGCAGAACTGTACAGAAGACCAGATGCGACTAGGTAAGTCGCTGTAGCCGCTTGTTTTCTACCGATTCCAATTTCTACTGTTACAACAAATTTCGATTGATTTGCCTAAACCGGTCTTACAGTATTTTTGACTGTATACTGCTACCCTATCAATTGCAAGGTGTTAGACTAAAAATTATGGTTAAAAAAATCTATGATTTACATGACTGATTTATTAGTTTTATTTCAGGATTTTTTTAACTTTTATAAGGCTGTGGAGCCTTATTTTTGAAAGAAATTACAAAGTAAATACAATCAGGGCTGAAAAAATGAACCTTCCTACTTTGTAGTGTTGGGTGGTACCCGAAATTTTTGTGACGGTGCCGGTGCCAGTCTAGGTACCGCGGTACTCGGTATTTAACGGTTCTTAAAATTTGGCGGTACTTCCTTCGGTACCAACGGTATTTTTTTAAGTAGCCTAATCAAACTAATTAAGGTTGGAAATGGAATCATCAATTTCATTACGTAGCCCCTCCCCCCCCCCTCCGAAAAAATACACATAAAAATAATCACCAAGTAGGCTACTGAACTTTGAACTCAATTTTTTTTTCTGTTGGTTCTTAATGCTGATTGTAGCATCAAAGTTACACAAATTTGGCTCCACTTTTGTGCATTGTTTAGAATTCCAATTTTATCATTGTTGATCTTTAACTGATTATTACACTGCTTTGAGCCCTACAAAACAAGGACTGAATGAACAGTTGTTATAATTTTAGCGCCTTTTTTCATATTAAAACAATACCGGTATTTTAACAATGCACCGTATTTGGTAGTACCTGTATACTGCCCAACACTACTACTTTGAATGTTCGAAAAATTCCAGAAGACAAATTCGTGCTCAAATTCAAAATAAACAAATCTTACCGAGTTGGTGGAGTTTCGACAGGCTGCTTGACTAAAGATGGTAAAAATATAGTCCGCCTGCCTTTATCAGGCACCACAAGAAGCTTATTTACATGATTTACAATGTCCGACGTGCATCGATCGTTGTGGAAATAGCAGACGACTACGACACGAATGTGGCTCCCCGTATTTACGAGGTGGCACTCGCTGCTTCTCACTATGCCACTTTTTCGTAAGGGGCTCGCTCAGATGTCTGCCGATGAGATGCTGGATTGAAGGGTTTGAGGAGCCTTGTAGGTTCATAAGCACTGCACCACGGGATATTTCATGTTGGATTGCCAGGGATTCAAGGTTCCTATTATGCACTTCCCTTCTGGAATTTGACTCGAGGAGTGTTTGGAGCCGTACACAAACACTCCTAGAGTTAAATTCTAGAAGCAACGTGCATTTGGAGGGCTTTCAATCCCTGGCAATCCACCATGAAATATTCCATGGTTCAGTGCTTTTATGCTTATGAACCTTCACGGCCCCTCAAACCCTTCAATCCAGCATCTTATAGGCAGATATCTAAGCGAAAGCCTTACAAAAAAGTGTCATAGAGGGAAGCAGCGAGTGACGCCTCGTAAATACATGAGGCTACGTGCCAGAGTCGCTTCGTAGTCGTTTATTTCCACAACGATCGATGCACGTCGGATATTGTAAATCTTGTAAATAAGCTTCTTGTGGTGGCCTGATGATGATAGGCGGACTATATTTTTACTAACCTTAATCAAGCAGCCTGTCGAAAATTCGGTAGTATTTGTTTATTTTGAATTTCCCTGTGGCAGAATCAGAGCGATGGGTGACGCTACGTCGCAGTACGGCTTGCTGTGTTGCACTATGATTATTAAGGCTGCACTGATAGCGATACTGGATTGGATCGGTTGCCGATCTTAGCGGTATCGGCAACTTTTGCGAAAATATTGTTAACTCTGGAACCAGTCGAGATTACGACACGCGGTTTGCAACATTTTGCTCAGGAAATAACTGATATCTTCCCAGCTAGATTTTCGCTGTGGGTTACTATTTCAAATTTGTTTATTTTAATAATCATTGAACTTTTGCAGAAAATTACACCGTTTATGAAAAATCGGGGATAAAATTTTGAATAGCGGTATTGGCAAAATTGGATAAAATCGTATCGGTTTCGGGTAGGTAAACTTGGTATCGGTGCAGCCGTAATGATTATTCTTCTTTTGTTCTTTCACGATCTTTTTTTTGCGATAATTTGGCCAAAAATTAACCGATTTCGACGTTCAAATACACTACTTGAACCGTTTCTCTAGACCTTTTAAATGGTGTTATTCTCAAGATGATAGGTCTGGTCGTTCTCAAGTTGTTTAGCAAAAAACAACCGACAACGGTCTTGAAAAAAACTTGAAACTTGTTCATGAACCCATATAGGCTAGGTCTAACTAAAAATTTTGTACAATGCAAGATTCCACCTTTACCTCTTACCTGTACACCACAGACACTCTCCCTTTCCCCGCAGACCTTTTTTTGATTGTAAAAAGCTTGTCGCAGCCCCGCTGAAAATATTCTGCTTCTGGTGTGAATTTGTTTTCTGGAGTCAGGGCTGACCAGAGGCAGGAGAAAGTGTGGCTTGTGTCCCTAGGCACTTACTTCAAGTGGCCATAGACCCCCAGTTCAGGCTAAAAAATAAAAATGCAGAAAGGGTGTTCTGTTGATCAGTTGCACACTGGGCTTGGCTGATGAGAGGTCCCCTACAAAGGTCCCTGCCTGCTAGTTTGTATGCAGCTGACACGAATGCAGACTTATTGAACAAAAAAAGCGACAAAAAGCAAAAATAAAACAGATTGCTGACAGGCCCTAAGCATGTGAATCCCACAGAAAGGTGTAAGGGATACACAAAAAAAATTGGAGCCATAAGCCCCATCAGACCTCTGGGCGGCCCTGAATACAGTAGCCTACTTCCTTTCGGTAGGCTATTCCTAGAATGTCGTACCAATTGGAGCTTACTTTGCTCCAGACAAACTTTTCAGTGTAGCCTAGTTGAATGATGAAATTTACACAAAATCACAAAAAAATGTAGTAGGGTAGCTTACTAATTGCACAGAATTTAGAAACACAAGCTGCACAGGCATAGGCCTAGGTTAGTTACAGTTAGGGTTATTTTTTTTTTTTTAGGTTTTATTAAAAGGCTAAAAAAGTAAGTTTGGCAACTTTCTCAACTAGTCTAGGCTACTATCCAATTGCTCTAGGAATTATTAAAAAAAAATTCCATAGCTAGTTTCACAGGCAGCGTAGTTGATGAATTTGTAAACAATTCTGGTTCGGAAATAAATGAATTTGGTTAGTCAGATTATGAACCAAGTGATGACTGAAACGAGATGGATTTGGTGTTGGTGTTGTAAGACAAAATTGAAACTACTGACGATTTTATTGAAAGACGTAACACGTGACAGAGAGACTCAAATTCGGTGCCAGAAAGTTATTACAGTGAACAAATATTATTATGACTAACTTGGTGGTGTTTGCTTCAGATAGTGTCTTTGTTTGTCATGAGTATGCTATTATCGTACTTTTGTCGAAACACAAATATTTAGTCTTCTTTTTCCTTTTTTTTTCAAAAATAAATAATTAATCCGTAACTGCCTCTCGTAGTGGCCTCTTGTATTTTGTGGGTAACGCTTTAACTAGATCGTCAAGCTTCCACTTCGTGCTCAGCTCTTTCTTCGAGTCTCTTCCAACGATGTTTTCCACTCCTTAAGGAAACACCTACCAATTCGTGTAATCTAATGGCAATCGTGATCTGATCGGGTTCGAGTTGCATGACAAACACCGTTCGAGTTTTTGAGGAAGAGCAGTTTATTTGAATTGTCAAGTACAGGAGCACTCACCAGAGATTGGAAATGATCCCAAAGTAGGCTATAAAATGCATTAGCTTCCGCTGCGGAGCTTGCAGTGATCCCCCAGACCGCCTGAATGGAAGGAAAGGGGACACAGGTCATTTGGTGGAAACGTGTTCGGAAAATCCTGCTTGCACTTCTGTCATGCAATCTGGTAAATGATAAACAAGTCGGACAATTTTCATCCTATTGTAGGCTCGTAAACGGACCCTGTTCATTCTCACAAAGTTACACAACACGCACAAATTTCAAAGTTCAAGGACGAAACAGTCTTTCTTCGCAAATTTGTTAAACTTTTAAAGTAAAAATCACAATGTTTTTAGACAGACCCTGTTCAGTGCCAAAATTGCTGAATTGTATAAAAATGTCATGTTTTTTTTTAAGTTACACAATCAGCTTGGTGGGGGTTTCCCCAGGTTTCCTGCCCCAACTTTTTTTTTCTTTGGCCGCTTGCTTTTTTTCCCAAAATGTCATTTGGCATACCCTAATTAGATGGATCTTGCAGCCGTGCACTCAGTTAGGTTACCCTGTCATCTTGCTTTGCTAACTGACCTTGCGTCCTAGACGTCACATGACGTGGTTAATAAAAGACCCAAATGTCCATTGCAAGCATCCACTCTTACACAACCAGGCCTACGGGGCCACCTCACAATGCAAAAACGGTGTAATTTACGGACTTTTGATGTAAACTGGTGTAGGAAGTCTTATTTTTTTTTTCATAAATTACCAACCGTCCTAGGCTGTATTTTCATATGCGCAATTCGTTATTTAAATTAAAAAAAAAAAATAAGCATACGGGTATTCACTGTCGTGTGCGTCTGGGTGTGAAGAATCTAGTTAAATTACAACAGTTGTGAAAGAATATTTTTTTTTTTTTGCAGGTGATGGAAATGTTTCCATGTATGCCGCTCAGTTGTCAGGCTATACTTCAGGTTATAAAACAAAGAAGTTTAAAAGAGTTGAGGTAAAGCAAATTGATTTTTTTTTTTATTTTGTTCATTTTCCGTAGCTAAACTGTGTGAGCTAAAAGAAAAAAGAAAAACTCTTCACTGACTGATTGGTGAATAAAATTTCTGTCCTTATGGTGCGATTTACCAGTGGAGTGATAATCTCAATTAATTACTGCACACAGATTGATCGCCCAACCTCATGACGATTTGCTCCGATTCTGCTGTTCCTAAGAGACTGGTATAACAACGCAGTTTTAACTGTAGCCAAGCCAATGATAATTTTAGGCTTGGGATTAATGTTCGAAAGAAGTTTAGATCATTCGTATGGATTTCAAAATGTCACATTAATCATTTAATGACTTTTAATCTTATTTATTTTACAACTTGATTTAACTCGTAATATAGCATAATGGTTGCGATTACATTGAGAGTCAATTGATTCACATTCTACAGCAGACGATGTACTTTACGCACCTTTCATATAGCGCAAACTAGTCCACAATTTTCACAAATTTTTGTGAAAGCTTTGAAAAAAATTTCAACACAATTTTTCCAAAGCTGTCGAAAATTTGTGAAAATTGTGGACCGGTTTTTGCTATTTTGAGAGTTGCGTAAAGTATGTCATCGGCTGTAGAATGTGAACATGATTTAAGTTTTAAATTTTGATACTTGCAGCCTGTTGCCTCCCTCTGCACTGTCGATGGCCGCTCGCCATTGGCAAATGAAAATCCGTTCTACGCTCATTTAAAGTTGAAGAGAATGGTTTTAACGGTAAAAACGTATGTTGATTTTCGAATTCAAAGTGCGCTTGCGAGCTCTCTAATAGTCCGAATGGACATGTTTAGCATTTTCTGAAAGGTAGGGATTATTTCTTCCATCAACCCTAACTGAAATTATTTAACATCTAGACAGAGACCATTCTATGCTAGGGATGGGCGATAAGGCGATATTTCAATATTATCACGACATACACCACAAGCGATAGTGATATCGCAATGCTTTTCATGTTTAGCGATCATCACAGCTTCGAGCTCATTTTGTCTAGTTCACATCGGAGTGTAACATTGTCGATAATTTCGCTAAATATTGACCAATTTTGACGTTCAAATACACCATTTTAATCGTTTTTTTGCCAGCTTTCCATTGGTGTAAAGTACAAGTCTCTAGCTGTATCCGTTCTAAAGTTATATCTAGTAAACCATTTGATTTACGTTTTTAAGCAAACATGGCTCTAAATGGATACGAAAAAGTGCTGTTCACTGCTAATTTTAACAGGTCGAATGCTACAAGGTGATTGTCTGTTGATTAATTAATATCCACAAAAAACTGACGACCTAACATTTTTTAAATCCAATTTTTCTAGTTAGCAACCCTCAGAACCAGAAGAGGACAGAAATCTTCCCGTTCTCATTAGATTTGATTTCTGTCCTCTCCTGGTTTTGAGGGGTGCTAACTAGAAAAGTTGGACTTAAAAAATGTTGGGTCGTCAGTTTTTTGTGGACCACCCTGTATTTTCACAGCATAACATGTCACCTAATTATGCATAAAATGTTAGGATTGCGCATAGTTTTTTTAGGTATTTAAAATATTTGAAAGTGCTTAATTATTTTGAATAAATAAGAAAAATTTTTGTTTATAATTTTGTATTAAAGGCACATAACTCCCTCCGGTATAGTTTAACAGTTTTCCTCGATACATTACCGGAAATAGTTTTATATGAATTCATTTACCTTTTATTTGATCGTCTAAGGGTACGATCCCGGTAACAGATGTGGCGCGTGTACGCTAGTAAGCTTCTTTTTTACCGCTCGGTCCGAGGAGTAGCTCACTCCCGCCAGAAAGCTTCTGGGGCAATCTGGGGCTCCTTTCTGTGGTGTCGTCACGCGATGTTATACGCCTAGTCTGTGACGTAGTGATACTTCGTGCACTTCAAGTCACGTGACTTGCCGCTTCTGAGCGAAAGCCAAGTGAGATAGTAGCTGCCTTACTGGCACGCAGCTTCAATACCAGTTAACCTTGTTCTGAGCTTATCAAGAGAAATGGCGAGTGAAGAACGCATTTATCTATGCCACCAAGTAGATTTGCTATTGAATCGGTAAAGGAAAGGACAAAGCGACAATTAGATTTATCCTATATTTACCGCAAGAAACTAGGAAAGAAGGGGTCGGGCAGGGGTGTCAGGATCCTGACACAGGGATGGACAAAACCAATGCGGAGAAGAAATTAAATTGCATATTGAGTTTCAGACGTAAATTGTCGTAGCAGACATAAGGCCTATGGAAAAAACGTTTAGCTGCAGTACCAATTAAATTACAACTAGGGTCGGTCGGGAGAAGCTTTCTTTTTTTTTTTTAAGATACACTTAAAACTGACCAATTTTATGCCTTTTATTTAAGCTGTTTCTGTACAGTAACGCCGCGTATGATGCCCGCATAATACTAAAACATGAAGTCACAAATTAGGCTGCAAGGGAAAAATAACGGTCAGGAGGACAAAATGAGATCAGTTGCAGGAGCGTAAACTTACTGCCCGAAGAAGGGGGGGGGGTTTAAATGTATCGGGGGCCCCCCCCCCCCCCCAAAAAAAAAAAGCGCGATACATAATGATCGGTCCCTAAGCATGCCTCCTTGAAATCGCCAATAAATTAATATACGTAACAATCGGCAACGACAGGACGTAAATTTCGACATCAACACAGAATAAAAACCCCAGAATCTTTTATTTGGTCAACTTCGTTCAAATAAAACTAACGTGTGGGTATTTTGCCGCAGCAACAGACAAGAGACATTGATGATCATAACGTGCAGTCATCTGCGCCAGTGTTTGTTTACCTTTTAGCATACCTACGACGTGTCACATGGCGCAGCACCGAACTGAGTATGAGCTAGCGTCGGATGTGACGTCATCCTTGTTTCACAGAGCAATGCGCGCTGCGGGCGTGTGAACTATATTTTAGCGCAGTTGACGTATGAGTAAAGCGGCCAGGACGGAGGGATTTATGTGCCTTTAAAACTACACTAACTAGGCCTAAACATGTATAGATTGTAGCCTTACTGTAAGGGTATGCTGCTATGGCCAATTGATCAGATTAAGACAGCTTGGCTTGGCCTACATGTTGAAAATGTCGCAATAATCGCTAATATTGCATACCAAGGTGCTGCAATAATCGCGTAGCAGAAATTTCATTATCGCCCATCCCTATCATACGTCCATTTAAAGGTGTAGGCCTAGCTGTAATGGTGTAGCCGCTATTTTTAATTTCAAGGTACCATTGTAATGCTCGTATTTGTATTTGTGTCTAAGCCAACTTTCACTAAGGATTGATAGAAAGAATTGATCCCAACTTTCAGAATATCCTAAGCATGTCCATTTCGGGTTATTAGAGGGCTCGCAAGAGCACTTTGAATTCCAGAATCACCAAATATTGTCGCTGCTAGGCATTACCTCTTCACCTTTAAATGGGCATAGGACGGTCTGTACGTTAGTTAAAAAAGTTACGATTGATGGAAAGAATAGATCCCTAACTTTCAGAATATCCTGAGCATGTCCATTTCGGGCTATTAGACGGCTCGCAAGAACACTTTAAACTTGAAAATTGCCATAACACCTATAGAAAAAAAGCATTTGCGCATATTAAGGGTGTTATACTTTAACCCTTAAAGTGCTGGCGACGAGTATACTCGCCAAAAACACAAGCACAGCTTTGAGTCTAAAAACAGAGTCCAAAGTATGCACGAGATGGCCAACAATGGAGAAACGACAACAATACTAGGTTCCCTTAACAAGCAGACTCCAGAGACGGCCGTGGCCGAGCTGGTAGAGGCGTGTGCCTGAAGTTAAAGAGCTCCTTCAAGTTGTTAGTTCGAGTCCCGTCCAGGTTACCCCTACTTTTGTGGAGATAGAAAATTAATTCAGCAGTCGAAGGGTTAAATACGATTTTGGGGTTCATGGGTTGCTTATACCAGGAACAAATGAACATGTTTGTTTTCCGGCCTCGCCCCGGAGGGGGCTCGTTTTATTGGCCCCTGCTTGTATGTAAAAGATGTATATCACTTTTCCTGTCCAGAATTGTGTGCTGAATGTTTTTGTTTCACGTTGTGCTTTTGATTTCTGTACGGTTAACGAGTTACAGCCAAAAACCCGTTTTCGGTGAGGTAAATTGATGAGAAGATTAGGAAGTTTTTCACAATACTTGTAGCGCCTGATGAAGACAGACCAACTCAGTCTGTCGAGAATTTGCAAGGGGTACTGGTAGTAGTCTTCGTTTACTGAAATTGTACGTTGTTCCTGAAAAGGCTGTAATTTTGTGTAGTTCAAGGCACCTGCTGTCATGCCTGCTGCCATCAGAAAATTACGTAATGAGTATTCTTATTTTAAAATCTGATTAGAAATAATTCTGAATGTAAGTGCTGACTTTGTTTTTGTGATTGCAGTTCAAATTCAGCAGTTTCTACCCTCAACTCCATGTTGCATTCCAACTCGAAAGGAGTGAATCCTCTATTTTACAAAGTAAAAGGAAGACAGGCTTATGGGCTCAAGGTAACATTAACATTTGATTACAGAACTTTGAAGTGATTACCATCTAGGGATTTTTTACATTAACTTGCACAGTACTGCGTGAACTCAGCTCTTGGTTTGCTCGCTTCCATGTTGAAAAGTTCAACTTCAGTGAAAATGCAATCAGTTTGCCAATGTTTGACGTTCCATTATGCCAAATTCATCGTCTCGGTGGTAACTTTCCGTAGGTGTAGATTAAAATCTAGTAGCTCAAACTGTTTCTGCGTTATGTCTTTAAAACTGGAAGATTAAAAGACTGTTTATAGCCTATACATTCAGTTAATTAAGCACGCAGTTAATTCCGCACATAGTTAAATAAGCTGGCTGCATCTTACGTGTTCTTGTCTTAAGAAAATAAAATGAAAACTTTAAACAAACTTTGTTTACCAGGCATTCAAACTCTGTTCGATATTCGACTCTTCTGTTGCAAGTCCGCGTACATTGACTTGAATTAAATCATCCTATTCACAGACCCTTAATTGCCTCCAGAATAAAAATAAAAGTAATAAATAAACAATGCCGAAGGGTGCCCAACCTCGAAGCACTAAATTCATGTTTAATTTTGAGGAAACTCTACTTTAAATATATCTACAACAGTTCTCTTATGGGAATTTTTGACAAACAATTTTTCTCTTGGTGTTAGGAGTGGAATCATGGAAAACCAAAATGAAAATCTAATGAATCTCCAGCTTCCTTCACATCCAATATTCTTCATTTTATACATCCAAAACTTCCAAGTCAAATTGCAAGCTAGATGGCAGATGGCGTAAGACTCTTGCTCTTCTTTCTCATGTTGCACGCGACCGTAGAGATCATTGGTTGAGGGAGCAAAGTTTGAATGAGCACAATGCTGAATATGATGCGAGCCGAGTAGAAGAAACGAAAAGATGACAAGTTGAGAAGAAACAAAAAGTTGAAAAGTTGACAAGGCTGATGTAGACAAACGGCGTAATTACACTCTAACACCAAGTGAACAATTGTCTGTCGAAAATTCCCACAACGCAACTGATGTAGATATTTTTGAAGTAGTTTACTCCAAATTAATCGTAAATAACAGTAAATCTAAAACCAAACCAAAATCTTAAACAAGGTTCTTGTGACCGTGGCTGCTGCTGCGATACTAGTTTTGGTATCGGCTAGTAGTATCGGTAAAACTTCATTTATTGTATAATTTTGGCAGGTATTAACCAATTTTGCAATTCAAATAAACCATTTTAACCGGGGTTTTTTCAATATTTTTTGGGATGCACTGAATATTTTTCAATTATTAAGTGATCGGCCAAAAATTAAAAGTATTAGGTGTTTGGCCGAGTATTGATTTTGGCCGAATAGTTCTGCTGAATAGTTACTGTGGTCGAATAACGATATTTGGCATTCAGCGGAATAGTGACATCCGGTATTGGACGAATAGTGATAAGATTTGTTGTCATTCGGCTGAATAATTGTTAAATACCAATTTATGCGATTTTTTAAATCTTGAACTTAAAACCTCTTTTGTTTTGCAACAAATTGTGTTTTACCATTCTTGAAAGAAGGAAAATGTGCACGAGCGGCTGCCTACGAATAGGTGAAGATGTGCAGTGTTTGCTTTAGGCCTACCTCAAATTTCCAAGTTTTGTTGGGAAACCTGGTTAACGTGTTTTTCCTTATTCAGTATGGACACACATTTTAATGATTATCATATGTTTTTAATTGGTATTCGGGTAAGTATTAGGTCACGTACTCAGTGGAATAATATGGTATATAACCTGTTCGGGCCATTATTCGGTATTTGGCCAAATACATCAATTGTTCGGTACTGAATATTCGGTATTTTGCAGTTAAGCTGTTCGGTTGTAGTTTGGTATTTGGTATTCGGCAAATTTTGTTAACAGAACAGATCTTTTGAAATGGTGCTAACATCAAGCCCATAGTCCATCAAGTTGTTCTCAAGTTATGAAGAAAATCAAAAAATTTAAGAGCAAGAAATACACGAAAAAAGTCATAAGACTGAACAATTTTTCGTAAGCACTCTATTCCAAATCAAGCTGATAAAGCCAAAGTTTGCTTAGATCTAATTAAAAAAAAAAAGAAAAATGTCAAGTATGCCGTAACAAAAGGGTTGTATAGTTGAAGTTTCACAAATAAAAATTAGAAATTTCTACCAGAAAACTTACCTAGTTTTTGTAGGAGTATTGGAATTCTCTGAGTTTCTGAACGTTCGGTTCTTTCGATGGGATAACCCTTTTACCGCCGACCCCTATACAAAAAACAACCAATCACAATCCCCGTCTCTTCATCCTCATGTCACTTCCGGTCCGTCTCGTCTCGTCTCCACTTCGCTCCTCAATAATCCCCACTTTTGACAAGGCCCACACCTTGTCCAAGGGAGGTGGGTGGGCTTCCACGGTAGAACTGCACATTTGGATACTTAGAGAATTCCAATTCTCCTACAAAAACCAGGTAAATTTTCTGGTAGAATTTTCTAATTCTCCGTCATATCCTCACTATCGGTTTTACCGATGGGCAGACTGGTCGTGAACAAGTGTGGCACCACGACCCACCTGAAGGTGGGTACAATACACGAGAATTCCTACCGCAGCCGTAAGCTGTCCCCAATTCCAAGCATCCACAACCTGTCTGGAACCCTGGCAGCCCTGCCAAACACACTGTCTGTCCGCACCAAGGCACCTCACTCCCAACCAGTAGTAACAGACACAAGGAAGCAACCGGCAAAGACGCCGCCGCTCTCCGGCATACACTCCAGCACCTGCACTGGACATTGCGCCACCATCACACCCATAGAGTGTGTAGGCCTCGGTAACCAGACGTAATACACCGCCAGGTACACACCAACGCAGCCAATGTCCGCCACCTTTAGAGGTCCCATTCACACTCCTGACCAGAGTACAAACCGCTGTCCGCAGAACGCGTAACACAAGTTACCTACAGGCCCTGCACAACCACAACCGCCAACCCGACGTCCAGGCCAAGGGCGCACCAACAGAGTACCAGGAATCCCGGGCCCTCACCTCAACGGAGTGGTCGGAACCCTAACCGAAGACAACACATCCACCTGTCAACTTTCATGACACCCATCCTGCCGAAAATCCCGGCTATCACAAATCCAACATCGCACACACCTTAACACAACCCAAGTCCAACTGGCCAACCATGCCGGAGACCCGTCACGTGCATCCATGTGCAGCCAAGGCCCCAGTGGTCAGAAACCTCCCACGACCTTATAGGCCGGACTTGCTTCCAGGCCAGATCCACTGAAAATACCACATGCAAGGCTCTACGGCCTGAATCTCGCACGGCACTACGGCCCAAATCTCGCACGGCAGTACGGCCCAAATCTCGCCTGGCACTACGGCCCAAATCTCGCCCGGCTCTACGGCCTAAATCACGCAAGTCTCCATGGCCTAAATCTCTAAAGGCTCTACGGCCAAGATCTGAAGGCACCAACGCCAAACCCTTATTAAGGGGCACCTTCCTTCCAACATGCAGCAGGGCCCCATGCGCTGCACACCTCAACGTTCGCCTATTCATTGCCCACAATGCACCACCTAAGGCCGAAGCCTCTTTACCCCACTAAGAACTAAAGTTCCTCTGCAAAGCCGGCTTTTTGCCCGACTATTGGACCTCTGAGTGCGTCCTAACCAAAAACATCAGAGATGCTCTTTATCGGAAACCAACCGTTTCCTGATAGACATATTGCAAGCCTCCGTGGCCACTGCCATTGCCTAAAAACTTTCAGTGTGCTTCAACCAAGCTTCTCACCCACAAGGACCATCGTTACCTAATGCCCCCTTGGAATTTAACATCCTACCAAAGTTAAAAAACTCGGTCAAATCACCGCTACGTTAGTCCTTCTCGGTGACCACCACCAGGCACAAAAATTATTGAAAAAATAAATAAAATAATCAATATAAGAATCTTAATTCCCTGCATGTTCAATCTCCAATATCCACCACACAGCCTATTGCAAAAACCTGTGCACACCCTACGCGACAGCGCCAGTAAAAAAAACAACCTCCTGTCAAGCCTCAACAAAACATCCACGTACGGTTACAAACCAACTTTCACCGTTATAACCACGGACCCAAACGACGTTCACAACACCGCCTGCAGTCCCCTGCCGTACGAAATATCGAGAAAAAAAAATTACAACTCCATTTTCATCGTAAAAAAACGTCTGAGGCCCGACCTTACACCGGCTGAAGGCCGCAAACAAAACCCAAATACAAAATTTCCTAACACGCCTAAACAGAAGCAACATCCCTAAAAAATGACCACAGCCCAAACTTCCTAACCACCGTTCCAAACAAACAACACCCTTAAAACATACCGGCGAATCTCAACGGTCGGAACCAAAAACACAGCTCCGCCGATAATCCGGCCCTAAGCCTAATTCCACTGATGCGCAGTCCAGTCTGCCAAAAAAAATTTTCGTTACCAAGGCCCCTCCTCCATATAATATAACCCAGTAAACGTAACGAAATTACTTCGTGCACCAAAAAAACTTCGCCTGCTAACGAAACGTTCATTATGCCACATTTACATGGCTCAGCCCTAATCACTACGCCATCGGCAAACCCGACGCGCACCCAACAACCAACTAAACCAATGACCATACTCACCACACCACGGTAATTCATCTCTTAACCCTTCGCGCGCCACATTTTTTCTACCAAAAAACCTTCCCAAACCCCCATTTCCTGGGAAAAATGTCAATCGCATACATCGTTCGCTTAAAATAATCATTAGACATCATGTAATTAACCTTTTTGAGTGGAATTTTTTGTGTTAGGAAGAA
>JAHWFP010012237.1:21499-33005 GCA_023313725.1 Lithobius niger | reverse complement strand
ACCGATAAAATGTTATATGGAGCTTAGTGCCATCGGGAAGCCCGATACTCCCACATAAGCTCCTGATAATTCTTAAGTGAATTGAAACTTGATCCGTTCTGAGACGACGTTAGGACAAAGTGTTATTTATGATGTTTGTAGTCAGGCTGATACATTAAAGCGAACCATGGCTGGGCGTAAGTCCACTGTCAGTCAGCCGTTCACATAAATCAACAAATTATTGACTTTCTGCTCGCGGTATTCTTTTATTGTCAAGGTTCACCTTGTAGATAACCAGAAGAGAGTAAAGCAGAAAACTGTTGGTGTTTAGCCTCGTCGTATGATTGGTCAATTATTTAAGATTCGGATCTATGAATGATTTAAAGGCACATAAATCCCTCCGTTCTGGCCGCTTTACTCTGCGTCACCTACGCTAAAATATAGTTCAAACAACCGCAGCGCGCATTGTTCGACGACACTAGTCATACTCATTTCGCGGCCGCTGCAACGTGACACATCATACGACCAAGTCGCAAACGTGAGCGAAGGATTAATAATCCTTCCTCTAGGGCCGCGGCTTGCCAGCGATGTGGCGGGAGTTATATACCGCTCGGACCGAGCCGTTTAAAACAAGCCTAATAACATTCACGCGCCACTACTGACATCTGCATCGTACCCTTAGACCAGCAAATGAAAGGTAAATCAGTTTATATAAAACTATTTCCGGTAATGTAGCGAGTGAAACTGTTAAAATATACCGGAGGGAGTTATGTGCCTTTAAGATTGCGCCTGAGTAGCACAAATTGGCGATAGTTTTCCCCCACTATGAGTGAACTATTATATGAATCAAAGAACACCCACACGCGGACAAAATTTTTATCTTCACACGGCCTCAAGGCTGTGCGTAGTAAGCTGTTGTATTTGACTCTGCTCGGGTGGAGGAAGTGTCTGTTCCGTAGCCGATTTTCGTATAAATACTCGGGTTGAAGCAGTTATCGTTAATTTCCTTACCTCTTGTAATATTACGTATGAAAGACTTTGTTAAAAAGTTAGCCAAGTCTTTCATACGTAATATTACGAGAGGTAAGCAATTTAACAATAATTCAGCCCGAGTCTTTTCAGCCTTAACGAGTGCTAATAATTAGTCATTCATTTCCCGAGTTCGAAGCACCAAAGAAATTATCAGCCAGTTTTGCACTATAAGCAACGCAATGAAACAGCCAATGCGACACCCAACAGAGATGCCATTGTATTCAAAAACAAGAATAAGAGCGCGTTTACGCACCGACTCGCCTTTGTATTCTCGTAGCTGGAAGCTAGAAATCGTTTAAATTCCAACATGGCGGCGGTTTTAACAATGTCGACTCCCAACGAAAACCATCAATAGTGCTAGTTCAGCAGCGACTGTGAAAATTTCGTCAGGAAGAATTCTTTATCTTATTGTCACGGATTATGAGACTTAAAGCATTTACTCCAACAACGTCGGATTTAGCTAATTCAGGTAGCGTTGTTACCATGACAACGACAATTTTGCCACTGCGATTAAATTCTAGCTGCGAGAATGCAAAGGCGAATCGTTTCGTAAAAGCGCCCTAAGACTATACAACGAGTGATTGTTATTATTATTATTATTTTTTTTTTTGCTTTCGGAAGCATGAACCCAAACTGGGTTGTCTGCCCTACGGCGATGAGAGGGGCAATGAGTGATAAATAGTTATTATCCTCTTATTGCAACAATGAACCTAGTTCAGGAATCAGGAATTACCAATTTTATTAAGGAGCCTCGACCGAAAGGCGCATCAGCGATTTTAGTACAGATCGAAGAAGCAGCAATGCCCCCAAGGGCTTTACCGGCGAGAAACAATCCTTGATTTTAATAATTAACTAATGGCTGATAGGCTTGGGAGGAAAAAACAGGAGTTGAGTTGAGTTTGTTGTTTGTTGTGCCAGCATAGCATTAGGCTGCTCTGGGAGGCAACCTTCATCGGATAGGGTGAGAGCTATCCACAAACTGATTTATTTTAGTTTTCAGCATACCTTATCACCTGATCGTTAGCATGTGATTCGAGTCGTGGCTACGTTGCTGGTTATGATTTAGGGTGTATTTTATGATTTATGGTGTAATTTATGATTTGTGGTGTATTTTATAAGTTTGTTGTGTTATGTCAGCGTATTTCAAATCAAATAAATTAACGGAAAATCGGTAGGAATAACAAAGAAATATTTTTCATAAAATGGTTTGGTTATATTATTCATAAATATAAAAAAGTATTAAAAATAAGCATGAATAAGTATGAAATTTGTTTGTGTCATTGCATTCTAGCTTGATTCCGAGATACCCCTTCAGACAACAACGAAACTATTCTTTCACCAAACTTTCTCTGCTACATTATTGGGAGAGTTTGGGTTTGAGTTTTATTGTCTAGGGACCTCGGCCCAAAGCCACGCGTCCCCACAAAAATTAATCCAGAAAATACAACACACTACACTCTACCGCCTAATCATCACAACAGCAACAGAGCAGAAACAACAGGAACAACGACCCCACTATTATTGGGAGAGCCCACTTCTCTCGACAATGGCTTTGTAACGATGGTTCGTGGTTCGGAATCCACGCCGAGAACCATACGCGTGTGGTATAAAACGAAATAATTGGCAAAAGAAGAATTTCACACCACAAGAGTAGGTGCCCGCGTGTGGGTAAGATTCGCACACGAAAAAAACAAAAAAACCGAAACATTTCCTTAAAAAATAGGAATAAAAACAGCAATTGATGTGGAAAACACGGTTTTCAAAATCAAACAAAGCATGATTAAGAACAAATTAACAAGAAAAAAATGTACGTGCACTAGAAAATAATGCAGCCAAATAGAAAAGCTGTCGGTATTAACTCGTAATGCTAAACAGTATCGCTAAGCTCATAGAGGTTTGATCTAATAACCACTTGAACAAATGTTTCTTGAACGATTTTCAGCCCAGTAATGAGTTTAATTTCGGTAGCCGATGAATTAAAAAAATTTTACTACCCAGATAGTAACTGCATTTGTGGAGTCTTTCCTTACCAATTTTTAGTTGGATGATATAAAAACAGAATTCATTCCTAGTATGGTAATCCGTCACAAGACGAGTAGAAAAATAAACACACAGTTTTTACAAAAAAAAATAATAAGTGTTCTATAAAGACGTACAGATGGCGGTTCGCGCAATTAAAGAAAATAGCGGCAAATAATCGCAGCACTGCGATTTTCAAAACCAAGACGAGATCACGTGACCCACATCAACCTATAGGACGACGGAGCATCTGGAACGTGGATGCTGTGTTTAGATTATGGGCAATGCTGTCGAAATGGTGTACAGGCAGGCGCCTTTAAGGACAGGATCATGAGCAGAAAACTTCTAGTTCAACCAGTCGCATCATGGGTTTCACTTTTAATTCTCTGATCACTCCATGACATAGGAAAAATTTACTTCGCATGTCAGGCCTAAGTACAGTAGACCTTACGAGGTACTTGAAGAACAGTGATGTAGCCAGGGTGTAGGGGCCAGAAGAAACGGTCGTCCCTCCACTGCCCCAACAAAAAGGCGTTCATTGTTCCTGTTAAGGGTTAAAGTACATCCCGCCCTTAAAGGCGGGTTGCCGCCAAACGAAAGTTAGCAGCATCTAGCGCCATCGAGCGCTATCTAGTTCTCTCTAGCACTTGCTCGTATCGAGCAAAGGAATGCACAAATAAATATCTTTTAACACAACGCACAAGCCACGAACCTTCTGAATTATTGAGTTAAAATTTGGATCGTCCTTGTGCACCTGGAAACCAGCTGTGAAAAGTTAACGATATTAATGGCACTAGATGGCGCCACGGTAGAATATAAAGAAAATACCCTGGCGCCATCTAGTGACAGCAATATCGTTAACCTTTACAGCTTGCTTCCAGGTGCACGAGGTCGTCCCATTTTTTTAGTCGATAATTAAGGAGGCACGTGCAGGCTTTGTTTGTTGTGTTTAAAGGTATTGCTTTGTACATTCCTTTCCTTGCTGCGAGAGATAACTCAATAGGGCTAGATGCTGCAGATGTTAATATGGTGGCAACCCCCCCTTTAAGCAACTATTATTCTTACTTCTTTCTAAGCCCCTTCAGCAAAAATCCTCGCTCTGCTTAGTAATGCTTTGTAATTAGTAAATTTCACGCTTATGTAAATTACTCAACACATAGGCCTAATCACTGAAATTTCGACCTAATTACTAAACTAGAGGCCTAATCTAACAAATATAAGCCTAATGACATGTGACGCTATCCAGTACAGGGCAAGCTATTTGTGGTCATCAGTGGGCGAGGAATGCGTTTCAATCCCAGTTGTGCTTGGTACCGCCTAGGGTCTGGGGGAAAAATAATCCAGGCTTTAAGTTTATCCTCCTATCGAACCTTTGTACTGTGAAAGTAAAAACTAGTGAGCGAGAAAATATAAGCTGCGAGATCAATGCGTAAATGAACCCTTATCAGTCATGAAATATCCAGAGTGTAGCGTACGCATGATGCTGCAGTGACCAACGTCATATCAAATGCTCGTATTGCGTCATCCATGGTTAACCCATAGATGCGTCCACTGTGAATTATACCCTATGATATAATATCCTAGTCAAGGCAATCACTTGTCTGATCACCTATTCATATCACTTGTATAAAAGTAAACGTTGATAACAAACGATGATGTCATTCCCTCAATGTTACTTCTTGAATGTTTACATGCAGATGTAACGCTACTCAGCCATAGGGACAATATGCTATTGTCCGCGCAGCGTATCTTGAGGCCTGCAGGTATTTTATGAGCGGCTACATCTTCCTGGAAGGAGATGCTTTAATCGACGACCGCCATTGTTTTTGTAACCATCTAGGATATCAACAAGGTGCTTTGCTATCGAAAACATACAACCGATTATCTGTATTCGTTCTGGGGCGAACTCAAGATAGGCCGCGGACACTTTACACTGACATTAAAAGTTTTTTCTTGGTAAACTACAAGCAGACCCGAAGTAACGATGACCACTGAAGACTACAAAACGACAACAACAACACGATTTCAGCAGCTCTAGCTTAAACAGTTCAAAGCCTCGCTTTCTCGTAGAGATCGATACGAACGACGAATTGCAGCCTATCCAGGCGGAATAAATCGAGCCTTTGCCTGCCTGCCTGCCTCTCACTTCAGTGTCCTTTGCTGCTAGCTGCTTCACCGAATAATGTTTCGACGGTTATCTCTGACTCCGTGATTGCAGAGCAATAAATTATTCACAAGGTGCACCGTATATCTTTACTGCGCAGACGAAAGCCCGTACGGAAATAGGCATGCATTTTTAATGGACGTATCTCCGTTCAAAAACAAAATCCGACTTTTAGGTTATTTTCTATTAACAGGCCACGGAAGAAAAGGAAAAAGAACACACACACACACACACACAAAACGAAACTAAACGAGTCCTCTTATGCATTCGCCATCGTCGAATTTTTGTGCGGTTTTAAGGTCTTATTCTAATTTTAGTGCGGTTAAACAGCCAAGATAGACAGACGGTAAGCCTAGACAGGAAACGTATGCGGCCTGTTTTTTAGTCATTAAGGAGACTCTGTAGTCGAAGAACTGTTGATGGGGGCTTTTCGAAAATTCTGACAAACAAACAAAAAAAAAATAATAAAGATGGTTGGAGCATAGTGGCATTTTCATTTTATGAAAAGTTCTTTTAGAAGCTGGCAGATGGAAAATGGGGGAAAGGGGATTGTGGTGAGAATAAACAGACCTTTGCGAAGTTAGTGTTGCGTTACTAGCCAAATAGAGAAGAAAAAGAAGAGAAACAGTTCAATTCGTCCTTTTCAGCTGTTCAGTGCCGCAACTAACCTTTTTCAAAGGGAGGTGCAAGAGTAAAATGTAAGAAATGTAAGTAAAATGGGGCCGAAAGACTAAACAGTTTTGGGTTCAAGGTTGTGACCCGTTTTATATTCATTTTTCATAAAAAAAATGAGGGCCCCCTCCTTTGAACGTAGGGTTCCCATGTCTCCTGGGTCCGAGTGCCTTGCACCTTATGCACCCCCCTTAATTGCGGCATCGCAGTACCTTCTCACTAATTTCAAGCACCCTTAAATAAGAAAACGAATGCCATTGTACAAAACTGAGGCATGCAGGAAAGACAACCGGGAGGAATATACCATTAAAGGGACGCCCGGCCTGCCTTATAACATTCATAATGCATAGGGATTGGGGCTGAGGCTAGGGTTGAACTCGTGTCCTCTGGCACGTGAGACAGCCATGCTAACCAGGCGAATGCTCTAACACCCCTTCTCCTGGACTTTATTGGTAGGTACGTCAATGAACTGGTCGAAATTAAAATTTATTCCTGGTGCTGAATTGGAATTGATCAGAACAGGAACACACTGGAACACACTGGAGCTTACGTTAACAAAGTGGAAAATACTGAGTGCGGCAATGCCACAGGTTCGAAAAAAACGGCAATGAGGTTCGCCTCATTAAATAAAATACTCTTTCCGGAACAGGTCACCATCCGACCAGTGCAGATGCACCTACTAGATACTTAAAAGATTGGCTTTATCATATTTTCGGTGCCATCATTCTGTCTTTGTACTTTGGTAGGAACTTGAAAACTTTTGGAATTTAAGTAATTTTTTGGTGGGGTGTTGCCAACAGTTCCAATCTAGTGGATGCTTCATTTGTAAAAAAGCACCCACTAGAATTGGGTGCTATTTACAAATATTCCCGAATTTGTGAATTGTCCTAGAATTTTCTTTCCTAATTTTAGCAATGCACAGTGAAGCTGTATTTGGTGTGAATCCGGGAAAGAAGGCATTTAAGACCTTTGCGAAATTTGACCAAAACTGTTAATGCAAAGACGATGTTAAAAGCTTTCTAGCTAATGCAGGGTTCCCACACAAATCACCTGCAAAAATACCCTGACTAGCCACTGGATGCGCTGATTGAGTGAGCGAAGCGAACGAAAACCAGCGTTTGTTACAGTGCGCGCAAAAATTAGATTGAAAAAACTTAATTCGGTGAAACACGGACACACGCATGAGCAACCAAACCGTACCACTGTGGCAAACGGTGCATCTAGACCAGCCGTGCGTAGCACGGGGAAACTCTACATTACTATAATACTGGATGTGTTTCTGACCGAGCGTCATGCATTTAGAAAAGTTAAAAACTGTGAATGGCGAAAAACTGTCGCTGATTGCCAATTATGAGGGCAAAGAATAGCTATAAATTATTTAAGGGGTACACAGCTATAAAAAAAAACTTACGTGGTCGTTGTATTTTGAGATTTCGAACTCAAAAGATTACGGGTTATCCTTTATGAACTGTTCAATAATGTCTGTTCACTTAAATCCCCTGATATGTATCTCTTGATCTCTCAAATCCCCTGATTTTCAGACGTTCCCCAGGCCCACAAAAAAAATCCTCTGGCGTTCCCCACGTATCCCAGATTTCCCAGATTGCTTGGGAACTGTGTAATGGAAAAGCAATCCTTCTCAAAATTATACTTCGCGTTTCCAGTTTTTTTTCCCCGTTCAGAAAGAGTCGAGGCAGTCAATAAAAAGTTCAACGAAGGGTTGAAGGAACAAATTTCCAAGTGGACGACTTGGAACCTTCGAAACACTCATTTTGACTATTTTATTTTTCTATTCTTATTAAATTGTATGTTTCGAAGGTCCCATGTTGTCCACTTGGAAATTTCATTAGGGGAGGCAGTAATTTCAATACGAAATCAACTACGGCACGTTTCTTTTCTCAGGTAACAGGAATATCATGATCATCGTTACAATTCGTCGCGTCATAGGTGGAGTCACTACGAACAAAATGGCATTCCAGGTTTTAAGAGGACGCGTTAAAGAAGTTTAGTCAGAAGTGAAACCGCGGGTTCAATAGGTTCAGGAGTTTTGAACTGGAAGAACCGTTTTTATAAACAAAGAAGAAATCACAAGGTATAAAGCTTCTAGGGGAAGTTTTACTAATTCAACCAATCCCACCTAGATGGCACTGTGGGTTACACTTGTGAATTTATGATCACAACGTAGGACTAAACTAATTTCCCTAAACAGTTACAGTGGACAGTTACCTAAAGATTGCTTAATAATATTCGTAATGCAATTGTATAGACCTGAATTTATTAAAGGGCAAATACATCCATTTTGACATGCATGCTTTAATTCTGGATCATTTACACAATAACTAAACACAAGAATTGCGGTAAGAATACGTTACGTACGTCCGATACAACAATTTAATTGCTGCATCACCAAAACACGACATGGAGACCGCCATTGTTTTGCTGGAACGCGCAGAAATTAATGCCTACTGGTGTCACTCTTCGATTTCGACTCACAGCCGATTGAGATAGCTCTATTGGCCGTGAGAGCTCGAGCGTCTGACGGCCTTAGCACTACAACTGTCGGCCAGCTAAGGTCGTCGGACGCTTGAGCTCTCACAGCCAATAGAACTATCTCAATCGGCTGCGTGTCGAAATTCGAAAGTTACATCTGTCAGCATTAATTTCTGGGCGTTCCAGCAAAACAATGGCGGTGTCCGTGTCGTGTTTTGGTGATGCAATAATTAAATTGTTGTATCGGACGTACGTAACGTATTCTTACCGCAGTTCTTGTGTTTAGTTATTGTGTAAGTGATCCAAAAGTCAAGCATGCATTTAAAAATGGATGTAATTGCCCTTTAACCAGAGATTGGGTTAATCACACAAATATAGTAACATAATTATTATTATTATTGTGGTACACCACTGCCGTATCCTGCTTCCGGTGATTACTTTTTTTCACATGTTCCAGAGGAGTATTTTTTTTTAACATTACGACAAGTTTGTGAAAACGCATGGCTGAATGCGTTTTGGGGGACAGGTGGTGAGGAGGGGGTAAAAGCAGCTGGCCTCCTTAGCCCCCTCTCCTTTCCCGGCGCCATGTAGAGGACCAACGTGCTACTGCTGTACCCCAAGCTCGTGCAACAAAATCAGCACGCATTTTCGCATCAGCAAACATTTTCGGAAGGGGCAGGGGGGGGGGGTAGAGGCGAACAAAGCCAGTTAGGGGGTAATTGGGGATCGCTGAAACGTAGTATGGTAGGGTACAGCAGTGTCTTGCTTCCAGAGGGTAGGTACTTTTTTTCACATATTCTTGCGCTAATATTTTGCATTATGACATGTTTACAAAAAGGCATGTCTAAATTCGCTTCAGGGAGGGGTGGGTTTGGGGAGATGACTACCTTGCCCCCCCCCCCCTTCCCTACGTCGCTGGGACAAATATAGTCTTCGTACTAACAGCCCCCTAACTAACCCTCGATAATAGCCTACCTGTAATTGTACTTCTCACTTCTCTATGGACTGTTCCACATTCAGTTTGCAGCTGATCGCAAACTCGCAATCGGAGTGCGCGTCCGCCCGAAGAAATAGTCCCAGTTTAAAGTGTCAAAACGAGGTAGATACACGTTGTTGTCGACAGTGAAATCACCTTAAGGCCAACTAAGATTGAAGCTACGTTCCTCTCTACAGCTTCAATCTCAGTTGGCCTTGAACTTACCATGGGGGGCGTTTTGACATCTTCAAGCTGGGACTATTTCTTTGAGCGGCGGTATATCCCAATAGCGAGTAGCGAGTCTGTGATTGTGGGAGAGAGACCGCAGTAAAATCCCACCGCCTTTAACATGAACACATCAATATCTTACGACTAAAAATACGAGCAGAAACACCCTGACAGCGCTACGGACTGGTCCACTACGAACGAAAAAGGAGGGGGTGTGATCAGAGAAGGGAAAAAAGAAGACAGTGACGGCACGAGAAGACGTCAGGAAAGAGAGATAGAGGAATTGCTGGCTGATGGAGAGTAAAGACGTGCCCAGAATTCGGTCGCCAGACAGGAGAATTGTGGGAGCTCCACACTCGTAAACACGAGCGTAAACTTGACGTCGGCCCAAACCAAAGGCGCAAGCCAGCGTTCCAAGCTCTGCGTTGTCGCTAACCGCACGCTCGCCCGCTACGACGACGACACATCGCCTACGACTCCCCACCACCGTTGTGCTCAGGCTATTTTTCCCTTCGCCTATTACGGGTGCTTGCTTTGCTTGATAGCGAGCGAGCGACCGAGAGGCAGAGAGGAGACGAATCGTGTCCGACAGACGGTCCAACGACTGATGAGGTTAAAGTCGAACGAGGGAAAACTCTATTTTAACTTTTTAACTTTTATTTTAGACGGAACCCTCGGGCGTGTCATTTTCCAGCCCCAGGCAACATTTTGTAACTGCCCAGTGAAGAATCGTGCGTTTCTTTTCCTCGCAGTGCTAAAGCAGTTCGCTAAAAAGCTGTTTCTTTTTCCCTTCCATTTTAGCTGCAATTTGCAGTGCTGCATGTAGCGGATGCGTCTCTTTTCCTCGTTTCGTGAAGCGCTAGATGCAGCCATGCAGCAACAAAAGAGGTGCTAGCTCTGCTGCGGAAACAAGGTGGCTGCTTCCTATCGATAAAAAAAAAATGTAATTATGTGCAGCAAATACGGCCGCGTTTTTAAAATGATGGTGGATTTAAATGAAACCACAAACCTGCGGATATAGATAAAGTAATAAATGCACACCCATAAAATTCTATTGATACATTTCGATTGCCCATAAAATCTTCACGATGTTTTTTCAGCGAGTTGAACGATTACAGCAGTCGTACGGAGAGCGGCCATTTTTTGTTTGTTTTGGCTACCGTTTGATAGCTCTGTTCGTACTAATCTACCAGGGAACTGTTAATTTTGGTCACTTAGCGCTAGTGACGTTTGCGCGACGTAGGCACTTAGCATCCTTCTGCAGCTGCTGCATTGCTGAGTAATACTTAATAAAAAATACTGAGCGGTGTTTAAATTCATTTTATATTTAAAATCGCTTGAATCATCGTCTGGTCTTCATGCTATTCCGCGAAGACCCGACGGAATCGTGGCGAAGATGGGTGCCCTTCCCCCCCCCCCCCCCCGCTTCAATCTTCACCACGATTCTGGTGTACGAACTGTGTTACTTCAATATTCAGCTAAAATATTACAAAACGTATGTTGCGGCATAGCCTATATTCGTGGCTAATCGTCAGCAGTCGTTTCGATAAGCGCACGATTTCATATAGACCTCCGCGTAAATTCTTACAAAAATGGCGGCCTTTCATTTCGAGCATGTTTCTGCGGTGAATGGTCAGTCCTGTCGGCAATTCAGAAACCAAGCCGAATAAAATTGTATATTTAAATCGAGATTATTCCTCAGCTGTTCATTGTGTGTGGTTACCGTCCCCTAAAACCGTACGATTCCATATAGACCTCAGTGCTTTTCCTAAAATGGCAACGCTCAATTTCCGGGACGATTTTGGCATGAATGGCCAGCCGTGTCAGCGCTTCACAAACTAAGCCGAATTCTGAAATACGCCTAACAGTAACCGAATTGTATTTTTAAATCTAGATTACTTTTTCGCTGTTGGCTTGTTTCCGATTTTCCTTAGTATTATTTCCAG
>JAHWFP010012237.1:4623-21489 GCA_023313725.1 Lithobius niger | reverse complement strand
CCGATTTTCCTTAGTATTATTTCCAGCGATTTGTTCTATTTATTTCTATTTATTTTATTACAATGGTAACGCCACAGATAATTGATCTCATTTTATGATATTAGCAGATAAGTCTTTCTTCTTGGTCCCTCCATGTTTGTTTTTATTGTAAAGTGGCATTTCAGTTTCAAATACCACTCGAGCCAAGTTTTTTTTTAAATTTTGCCACGTCAATACAACGACTCTTCAACTTAAAGCCACCACGCTGGATGGGCTTTGGAAAGTTTGCAGCTACGAATGGAGCAGTGTTACTCCCGAAATCACATCAATAAGATCTTTAATTACCTTTAGGGAACCTGTTGTCTTGATTCAATTGTTTAAGTCACTAATAAGACCTATTTTGGAATATGGGATTCCATTTTGGGACCCTGTATTCCCCCCAAAAAAAGATCACATTTTTATTGAAAGTGTACAAGGAAGGTTTACAAAAAAAAATCAAGTCATTTTACCATTTGGTCTATTATGAAAAATTAAGGTATTTACTGCTTCCTTCTCTTAAATGGCGCCGACTTAGAGGTTGTCTAATTTATATGTTTAAAGTCATTCGTGGCTTCCTATACCCAAGGAATTTTTGTATGGGATATTTCTCATTTAACACAAGGGGACATAATCTAAATTAAAAGTTGGTAACCCACATTGTAATGCCACTAGACATGCATTTGCATATAGGGGTATTTCATTCTAGAATAATTTACCTGAGGAGGTTGTCGGCGCTGGTACGATTTTACAGTTTAAATGTATACTGGATAGGAGTACCCCAGAGGAAATTAAGTACGGGTTTTCGGGGTGATTTAATTTATTGAGGTCTGGACCAATTGTTGTTCCACATTGTTATTTGTGTTTCGGGGAAGGATAATTTCTTGGAGACTGTTATTAGCAAAGGTGGTAGCCTTTACTGTAAGGTTTGACCTCGGGTCTCCCACGTTAAAGCTAAAATTTGAAGGCTTAATTTCTCTACTGTATTTCAATAATTTCCACTCAAATTTGGTATACAAGCTTTATTGGACTTGGCGAACATGTGTACCAACTTTTATTAATTTCCGATTTGACACATCGGAGATCTGGACTTGAGCTGGAATCGTGATTTTCAGTTTTGGCTTCTTCTTGTTCTTGGCACGACATTTTTCTGCTACGCTCTCTACATATCACACTATTTGTCCTATAAAGCTGGTTCATAGCTCATTTTACAGGTATTGCTCTGTAAATGTGCCCTTTCCATAAGGCCTTTTCTAATTATTCAAGTGGTTGAAGGGTTAGGGATCTATAAACGACCAGATTGATTGTCTTTCATTGTTTTAAACATTGTTATTACTCAACAATGCCAATCAGCAAACGCCAGCTGCAAGTCGAAAACTGAATATTAAAGTGTTTGTTTCCATTGGTTTGTGCAAACCGTAATTGATAAAGATACAAAACATTAAAGCAGACTAATCTAAACTGCATGGTACACCAAAGTAGCACGAATTAGAAAACAAAAACGAACTCGTTTGGTGCTTAAAAGGTAGGGTTTAACTGGTCCGAAGTCAAAACAGCAAAGGAAGACAAATAAACTTTCCTGTAAGGTTTCAGAGACTGCAGTGTTGCTGTACTGTTTAGTCCACGTGAAACCTTACTGCTGTATCCAACATTATACACGTAAATACAATTAAAGCCAAAGCGAAAATTACACAACCTTTCATCCCTAACAAAGTAAGAATGATGTAAGGCTACACACTCGACCAATTTCTTGCTAAATTTTGTCAGTGTTCTTCAGTCACCTCGTCTACTTTTCGTTCATCGCCCTACTAATGATACATATATCATCTTTCAAGATTTTCAAGTACTTTTCCAGCATGGAAATTCATTATTACTTTCCTCACATTTCCAGGTTTTGAAGGACTCGCACGAATCCTGACTTGCCTGTACAGCTAGCTTGGCTAAGCACACTAAGAAGATTAGTTTTTTTTTAAACATTTTCCAGAGATGTCGTTTAGTCAAGTAGAATGCACCAACATTAGCTGATCTACCGTCTGCAAAAGTAAAAATGGTAAAAAAAATTTGGATACAGCAGTAAGGTTTCACGTGGACTCAACAGTACAGCAACACTGCAGTATCTGAAACCTTACAGGAAAGTTTATTTCTGTCCCTTTGCTGTTTTGACTTCGGACCAGTTAAACCTTACCTTAAGCATCAAACGAGTTCGTTTTTGTTTTCTAATAGTTGGTATATTGTTCGATATTTTTCTTATAGTTTTTCATAACTACAGTTATACCTGTTATACTATTTTTCTGAAGTTTATTTACTGTCGGTTTTTTCTTGTATGTATCGTCAAAGTCATCAGACAATGACGACAAATGTGTTGTTTAAATTAAATTAAATTAACTGAACAAAAAAACGGCTTCGCCGATTAGAGCTCGTATCCCCATACTCACAGCTGTCAAGGAACACGAATAAAAACGGATTAGAGTTCACCCGAACGCAACGAACTATAATTTGAACTCCAATTCCAGGGAACAAGGATTCGTTTTACTCAATGGTTATGCCAGAAATTGAACACTATTTCTATTTGAAATGTTTAATGTTTGTGCGTGTGCATGCACTTAATTAATGTTTACGTGTTTATGGTTTTTGTTTTAGTTCTAGTTCGTGTGAGTAATTACGCGTTCATTCTGTTTTGTATTTTTAATATTTCAATTTTGTATGCGTTTTGCTGTTTATGGCCTCTGTTTTGCATGCGTTTGTGGGATTATGTTTTCGTTATCTTTCATGTACGTGTATATGTTTTATTTGTGTGTGTGAAATCTCCATTCGTTTTGTTTGTTGCATTAGTGATGTACATGTATACGTCTGCATGGAGGCTGGCATGTCACAATCCTTGTTCCCTGGAATTGGAGTTCAAATTATAGTTCGTTGCGTTCGAGCGAACTCTAATCCATTTTTATTCGTGTTCCTTGACAGCTCTAATCCTTTTTTCTAAACTGCGAAGCCGTTTTTTGTTCAATTAATTTATTGACTTTTTTCTCTTCTTTTTTATTGTAATTGTTACGGTCTGGTCTATCATTTGTACAGTATTTACACTGTCCACCCAATTTTATTTGCGAAAAAACTGAGCATTAGAAATGCATAATTCGGTTCATGTTCCGCCTAAGCTTCGCCCCATGTCTATTCTTTTATGGCAACGCACTAGCGTGTGTCTTGATTTAGCATGTGTCATCTTGATGGGCAGTTGCTTTTGCATTGTTGCCGGCAGATGCAATATCGTGGCAAACAATCGCGGAAACAAATCAACTGGCTTCCCAAAGCCCGCATTGAAGAACTAACTAAGTCATTCAGTCATGTCGGCCGCCCAATTTTGAGGCCATAAGGTCTCAAAATTAAGGTCATTGCAACCTACCGTTTAAATCTAGAAGATTTAAGAGAAAATCAGGACCGTTTCGACTACATGTTTATTCCGGGTTTTGGCCCAAGGCCATGCACCCGTTACTACAACTAAGTACAACCAAAACAACGTTAACACAACTAAAACAACCAAACCAACGAAACACTGACCACTCTACCGTTTCACTTTGGGTCTCAACAACGAGTTAAACAGTTTATTTCAGGAATGAACAAGATACGTCGACAATGTTACTTTCCCCGTGCCCAAGTATCGTTGCATCTTGTTCGAGTGATATCTTATCCGATCTTGTGCGTCTCACGTCTTTATTGCACCATTGTTACATGTAACATTTTCATATTGTTAGCCGCTCCTCCGCCTCCGGACCAGTTTTTTAAAATTTTCGTGCGCAAACGAACTCTAATAAGCACTGCCTGCCGGCCATGCTAATTAATCCATCAATCACCAAAAAAATGCAGAAGTTAGTTACACAATTAACACAGAAGCATTTTGAAAACTGAAAGAAAATTAGAGAGCAACTTCATATGCGTAAAAAATAACTTATTTGCTCAAAAGAAAGAGGGCTAAGTAATAGCACAGAAATATTTGCGTTATAAGCCTTGGGGCGAGGGGAGGGGAGATTTGGGTCACAGGATGCGCTAATTGAGTGAGCAAAGCAAACGTAAATCAGCTTTGTACGACTAACATGATGAGTGTTCGCCACTAAGCACAACCAGACGAAAAAGTTTTCAAAGAAACTTAATTGGACGCTGCACTGACGTACAAACGATAGCCCCGACTACACTAATTTGTAAAATGGCGCATCCAAATCGCCACCTAAAGTTACACATAAAGTGTTCGATGCTTTAAAAAGAAGATGCAGGGCAGTTAGTCGGGTTGATGAACAATACATCGAGCAAACAAATTCCAGCTATCGGATGCTATTGCACAAAATAAATTGAAGTCAAAGTCGTTTTATTTTTGCTGCCCAACCCGCATACAGAGGAAAATTTATGCATTCGACCATGGAAATATTAAGACTTTTTTTTTTATAGTATGTGGTGTTTGTGTGAAAATTGTTACCTATTTCATTGTTCTCATCTACGATTACAACCCTTCATATCCGGCAGATCCAACAGCTTGACATTCACTAATAGCGTGTTGAGGATAAAAGTATGTTTACACAAAATTAAGAGCCGACAATTTGTTGTTGTAAAGGAATTGGCAAAGCAACAAAAAATTCTCAAGTTGACAAACGAGAGAACAAAAGCCGCCGACCTGCTTCGAAGTTCGATCTGCGACGACAACCACTGATCTTTACGATCTCTAACTGTCAACTCCGAAAGGTCGCGCCGTCACGACATTACATAATACCCGAAAAGCTGAGGGTAGAAACTAGTTAGCTCCACTCAAGGACCACAATCGTGTATTTCGGGACGTAAAATATGCGACTTAACCGTTTATTAAAGAGCGATGAGCTAAATTTGGCGAGTTAAGAAGGTTGGGAGCAGGTTACATTTGTTGTTTACTGACGTAGCATCGACTGTCTCAGGGGCTTCTGGTTTTGAGTGGTGAGAACTAGTGACGATCCAGAAACGCCATCTCTCTTTGCCTGTCACCGCCTGTGTTTGCCGCCAGGCGAGCCGCGATCGTCCAAGGCATACATTAGCGCTTAACATTCATTATTTGGAGGCTTTTTTGGCTCTCAATAAATCTCATCTGTCAATGTCAAAGGATTTCCGCAAGCTAGCAAACATTGGCTCGTAACAGCAAAGTGCAGCAATGCTGCAGTGTCGTGCCATGGAAGGACCAAAATAGCTGCAAATCGCCAGCGTCAAACTGCAGAGCACTTGACGCTGTTGTAAATGCACTCTTTAAAAGGTCCACTTGTACGAGTCTCAAATATGTCTAGTACCGGAAGGGGGCAAACCTGGGGATTCGATCAAGAAACTTCCGATTACCGCAGGAGGATGATATAATGTCCAGAAAGAATTTAACAGTTAGTGCCAGCGGCGCAACTAGGGTTTTGTACTGAAGGCTAGAATAGACTAGAATTTAACTGGTAGTGCCAGTGGCGTAAGCAGAGTTTTGCACTGAAGGATAGAATAGGCTAGAATTTAACCGTTAGTGCCAGTGGCGTAACTAGGGTTATGTACTGAAGGCTAGAATAGGATAGAGTTTAACCGTTAGTGCCAGTGGCGTAATTAGGGTTATGTACTGAAGGCTAGAATAGGAGAGAATTTAACTGTTAGTGCCAGTGGCGTAACTAGGGTTATGTGCCAAAGGCTACAATAGGCTAGAATTTAACCGTTAGTGCCAGTGGTGTAACTAGGGTTTTGTAGTGAAGGCTAGAACAGGTTATAAATTACTCGTTAGTGCCAGTGGCGTAACTAGGGTTATGTACTGAATGCTATAAAAGGCTAGAATTTAACCGTTAGTGCCAGTGGCGTAACTAGGGTTTTGTACTGAAGGCTAGAATAAGCTATAAATTATGTGTTAGTGCCAGTGGCGTAACTACGGTTTTGTACTGAAGCCTAGAAGAGGCTGAATTTAACCGTTAGTGCCAGTGGCGTAACTAGGGTTATGTACTGATGGCTAGAATATGCTAGAATTTAACTGGCAGCTTTTGTACTGAAGGCTAGAATAGGCTGAAATTTAACCGTTTCTGCCAGTGGCGTAACTAGGGTTTTGTACTTAACACAACTTAACAAAGAATTTTTCCAAACACAACTTAAGGCCGGAATTTAACCCTTAGTGCCAGTGCCGTAACTAGGGTTTTGTACTGAAGGGACAACACTGGCAATTTACCCGATGGTGTGGAGGGAAAAACCAAAAACAGCTGGGGGCTCTGGGGAAGGAAAAACCCGACACCACAAGTACAGGTGCCTGCGTGTGGGTAAGGTTCGCACACAAACAACAACAACAAAATTAAACATTTTCATAAAAAATAGGGAAAAAAAACCCAGAAATTAATGCGGAAAACAGGGTTTTCAAAATCAAACAAAGCATGATTAAGAACAAATTAACAAGAAAAAAAGTGGGAAAAATGAACCGGTATAGAAAATAATGCAACCAAATAAGAAACGTTGTTAATATTAACTCGTAATGCTAAACAGCATTGCTAAGCATTGCTAAGGTTTGATCTAATAATCTCTTAAATATTTCTTGAACGATTTCAGTTCAATAACAAGTTTAATTTCGGTATGTAATGAATTAAAAATTTACTACCCAGATAGCAACTACATTTGTGGAGTCTTTCCTTACCAATTTTGGTTGGACGACATAAAAACAGAATCATTTCTAGTATGGTAATCCGTCACAAGACCAGTAGAAAAATGAGCGCAGTTTTTACAAAAAATAATAAGGGTTCTATATAGACGTACAGATAGCGGGTTGGCAGGATACCTAACTGTTGATGAAGAGGAAAACAGTGGTCATGTTGCTTTTGTTTAACATAATCATTTTGACAATTCGGTTTTGAAGCTTAAAGAAAGAATCATGAAGAGAAACCTTCTAGTTCAACCAGTCGCACCATGGGTTCCACCTTTAATTCTCTGATCACTCCCAGTCGCACCAGGGATTTCACCTTTAAGTCTCTGATCACTCCCAGTCGCACCAGGGGTTCCACCTTTAATTCTCTGATCACTCCAGACATTGGGAAAATTCACTTCGCATGTCAGGCCTAAGTGCAGTAGATCTTACTACGTAACTAAAAAATGCTGTTGTGTATTCCTTCGCTTGGTGCAAGCAAGTGCTCGATAGTACTATATAGCGCTAGATGTTGCTAGATTCTGCCTACTTTCAATAGGTGATAGCAAGAATTTATAGGTTTGGGGGACGAGAATTTTAACTCTAAAAAATTCCTATTGAAATGTGTTACATGCATACCTATTAGTTTCATCCTAGTTTTTAGAGGGTGCCACTCGTTCCATCTGGTAATTTTTGCTTATTTTTCAGCCCTAAGTAAACTGTATTACAACTAAGTTAAACTAAATAATAATTAAATACAATCTAGTTTCGTTTAGTTTAATTAGGCTGAAAATGAGTAAAAATCCCCACATAAAACTCATGACGCCCTCTATAAGATGGGCCCAATAGGAATGAATCTTAGACGTTTCAGTGGGAGTGTCAGTCACAAATTCTCTTCCCCAACCTTATAAATTCTTGGTCATAGTGCCACTTTAAGGGAGACACAGTAGAAATACAAATTATCTAAGATGACATTTGCGTCCTCGACCTCGAAATGCAGTCGTCTAGTGGTAAATAACTGTACCCAAATGTTCAAGTTTTATTTTAAATTTGAATTACATTCCCTGGACAATGGTCTGTTTCTGTTTTTGAGTGTCTAAAAAAAGAAGTCAAAGTTTAAATGCGAAAAGTGACTTGGCCAATTTGCCGAATAAATCTTCAAAAACCTACAGAGGGGGCGAATCGCCCCTCTGCCTTCCCCCCTTCCCCACCTCTAGTTACGCCACTGGTTAGCACTGACGGTAACTGGTAGTCTCTTACGATATATTGGTCGACACACACACACACACTGGTATAGGGACTTTCCAGGGTCCCCTTAAATGAAAATAATACTGTCATTGAAGGCACTAGGCTGTAACTCAGTTTAAATACGAAGCCTTGCATTTTTTCTTTAATTTTCTTATTGCTAGTTATTTATTGTCTAAACTCTGTAACCATGACACATAACTAGAAAAAATTTAGAATCTGACTAAAAAAAAGGAGATAATACAAAAATTTACAAATGGACGAGGAAGGAGGGGCCCGCCCGACTTAAAATTTCTTGCAGAGTGGCTGAAATCCAGGACAACTGCGATTGAAGCTGCCTTCCTCGCAGTTGACGTTTGTGATCAATTTTAACTCCACCATAAGTTTATAGAAGCTTTGAGCGTTGGGCAGGTTTTGGATCGAAATCTCATCCCCATTTTATCTATCAACATTCTAAAATTCCTGTTCCCTCTTTCGTCCCCATCAGTCATGTTATGAACCGTACAAGGTAAACCCCGAAGCTATAAGTTCCTAACAGAGTAAAACAGAAAAATAATTTCAACTTGTACTATATTAGTAACTCTTGCTGCATTTTCAGTCATGAGCTGTACAAAAATATCAGGAAGTAATTGTGACTGTTTTACGGGGAGTGTAGTGGGGTAGAGGAATGTCTTGTGTCTGACATTGACCATTTGCAGTCGGTACAGCGTTTCTTTACAAGATTACTTCCAGACATGCGAAACTTGAAATCTGGTAAACGCTTGTTGCGTGCGGGCCTACAACCATTAGAACTGCGACGCCTGCATGCAGATCTTGCCCTGACTTACCAGATCTTACACGAAAATGTCCCAATTGTCACCCCCTTCTTTGACATGTCGTATTATAAAGCTACGCGTGGACACTCCCTTAAACTGGTAGTTGATAAACCACGGTTGGACTGTCTAAAGTATTTCTTCGCTCTTCAGGTGGTGAATCCATGGAACTCACTGCCGACGAACTTGTCATGTCCAAGACCATATCAGCTTTTTGTCGGGGCCTTCTCCAGGTGGACGTATTCACGTTTTCTGCAACGGACGTACTATTAACAATACTTTGCTCAACCTGCCAATGGTCTCCTCTCACCGCAAAATTGAGCTTTAAATTTCCAAGCAAGTTTTCTGTGAGTTGGCTTTCGTTCATGTGAGACTCTGATGTCATATTTAGGAAATATGGGGAAATTCCTATAGTCAAAGGACAAGACCATCGTGAAATCCCAGAGAAGGAAAAAAAGAGTCCTCTCCTACAACTCATCCCCCACCACTCCCCAACACACACACACGTGGTGGTGTTTTGCGACGACGATAATGATGACGAGGGAGGGCGCTCATAGTCTGTCCTCAAGTGCACGTCAGGTCGGGTGCGCAGTGGCTAATGGAAGCGAATCTCCGGAATGGCGTTCATTTCAGACAGGCGTTTTGCATATCTCTGTGCTGTTGCTGCATCACAGGGCCAGAGGCCATCAGTCCTAAAGGCAAAACTCGCCGGGCCAAATTCCGCCGACAGGGGGAAACCACGGCACGTTTCCCTGGCTTCCTTTCCGCCCAGCCAGCTGTCCCTAATTTCCTTGAACTGCTTAGGCTTAAAATGCAGGTCGTGTCTAGTTAGAGCTGCTCAAGACCAGAAGCCATTGTAACACTCGACGTCGCATCAAAATACCCAACAGTTGATAAAACCCAAAGTTGCTATGGAAAGACTCCACAAATGCAGTTACTTTCTGGGTAGTAACGTTTTTAAATTCATTGTTCTACCGAAATTAAATTTATTAATGGGCTGAAATCTTTCAAGAAACATTTGCTTAAAGGCATATAGCTCCCCCCCCCCCCGGGGCATTTTGCAAGAGTTTTGGGGAATGTGGATGACCGGAATATGAATTAATTTACCTTTTATTTGATGGTCTAAGGGTACGATCCCGATGACAGATGTGGCGCGAGTACGCTAGTAAGCTCCTTTTCAACCAATCGGTCCGAAGAGTCTCCCACCTCCTCATTCGCACCTCAACGCTTCTCGGGCTACTTTCGAGGGTGACGTCACGTGATGTTGACAGTGTCTAGTCTCTAACGTAGAGACTCTTCGTGCACTTCAAGTCACGTGACTTGCCACTTCTGAACGAAAGCCAAGTGAGATAGTAGCTGCCTTCCTCGAGGTACGCAGCCTCAATCCCAGTTTACCTTGTTCTGAGCTTATCACGAGAAATGGCGAGTGATGAACGCATTTATCTATTCCACCAAGTACATTTGCCAGCGAATTGGTAAAGAAAAGGGCAAAACGAGAATTGGATCGACAATTAGGTTTATCCTATGTTTACCTCAAGAAACTAGGAAAGAAGGGGTGGGGCAGGGGTGTCAGGGTCCTGACACGGTGATGGACAAAACCATGGTGCAGAAGAAATTAAATTGCGGATTGAGTTTCAGACGTAAATTGTCGTAGCAGACATAAGGCCTAAGGAAAAAACGTTTAGCTGCAGCACCAATTAAATTAAAACTATCGGGAGAAGCTCTCTTTCGTTTTTTTTTATGTACACTTAAAACAGACCCAATTTTATGCCTTATATTTAAGCTGTTTCTCTACAGTAACGCCGTCTTTGATGCCCGAATAAATACTAAAACTTGAAGTCACAAATTAGGCTGCAAGGGAAAAAAATAACGGTCGGGAGGAAAAAATGAGATCGGTCGCAGGGGCGTACACTTACTGCCCGAAGACGGGCCGGGGGGGGGGGGGGGGGGGGGGGGGGGGCCCCCCAAGTCGCCGCTTCCCCCCCTCCCCCACAAACGATACATAAACTGAGACTTTTATCTGTGAGCAGCTGCAGAGTCTGTTCGTGAGGTAGATTGTTCTAGCAATAGACCTACATACGCGATTCAGGTTTTGAATTGGGCTACATAGTGATAAGTTGAAAATGCACGCCTGAGGCCTGAGACCTTCCGTGTCAGAAATCTCCTTCTCTCTGCATTGGGTTTCTGCAAACGAAATAGCGTCAAAACTGCTGCAGGGGCTTCGGGGAAAAGGAATGACCACTTACGCTGAATTATTGATAACGACGAGAACGAAGACGAATAATGGGTTCAAATGTTTAAGAATAGCTCTTGGCTCCAAGAAATGGATTTGACTTGTGAGTTTTCCTCGAATAATACTGTAATTCGATGAAATCGTGAAGTTTAGGCTAAGGAGATGCCTTTGTGCGTTTTCCGTAGACTAAGAAGCAGTTACCACTTTCATAAATTCATCGAATCGCTCAACGACTGCATTGGGATACACGGAAAATGAGTAGGTAATAAGTTTATTCATCCGACACAAAATACAAAATTAAGCACAAAAGCAAACACTCATTCCACAAGAGCTGATGCTCGGGTGTGGTTTGAGAGCAGCAGATAAAGAAAAACAATTAAACTGGCACTTTTGCAAACAAAATGAAAGGTTAGACACCAAAAATAAAACAACATCGAAATAAACAAAAAATAGATAAGAGTCCAAACTATACAAACACAGCACATTTATGAAAAGGAAGCTAAAAGCAGAATACAAAGAGGAGTGAAATATATAAATCAATCTCAAAGAATACTTGAGTAAAGCAAAACAAACAAAATTTAATCAAATACTTAGTAATAAATTGCAGAACCCAAAAATAAGAAATAAAGACATAGAAAGCTGCAAAACATCAAAGTTGTAAGAAAGGTAATGTTACGTTCAGCTCACAATGCTGAAAGACCGTCTCTCTACACGCTTCCACTGTGTACACAATACCGGGATCCACTGGGTACTCCGACTCCTAAAGAAAAGGAACACAAACAATGCCACAACGCGGGGCTGTAAACTGTACCACATGACGAACAAGTTGAAGCGTGGATGTGTAGTGGGTCTTGGGGAGATTCTCCTAATACACGCTGAGTTTGACAAGAGAGAAGCGAAAAACAAAATCGAGATTGTCACAATAACGTCTGCCTACGACGTGAAACGACTAGTAGCCTTACAGAACCCCAATGATGTACGGTACCCTACCTGACTTTCTGAACATTTGGGGGGGGGGGGGGGAAGCCCCCGTCATTGAAAATAAAAGCGCTGCTGTGCCGCCCACAACGGACACTCACACAGGAAATGTAACACCGTCTCGTCCGACACCACCTGCAAACAAGAGTCCTCGCCCACCCTAACAGAAAAAGATGAAAAATGTGGAACGCTTCACGATTTTGTTGACATCCGTGTGCAGGGGCCATGCTTTCAATGGATAAAACAATGCTTCAGGTAAATGCATTTGTTAATGTTAAACCGCTATTAAATGTTCTGTGGTTGTGGACGATTAAAATAATGATCTAAATCCATCTACCTTAGAAGAATCGTTCAGTATTTTGAGTGAACCTTTTCTATATTTAAATAGTTTGTTTCAGTTTGCATTCTTCGTTTCTTTCGGCAAAGTATTGTACTATTGTTTTCTTTGGATTACTCTTGCACCGTTTTTTTTTTGTTCTTATCCTTGCAATTTTACCTAAATTGTATTTCTTCATTTTTGTTTTTATTTTATTGTTATAATTATATACACAATTTTTTTTTGTTAAATATAAATTTCTCGCATGTAATCCTGTTTTCTAACTTTCCTGTGTGTTCGTTTGATTTGTATTTTTGTGTGGCCTCAATCCACACGTGGGCATCTGCTCTTGTGGTGCGTGGGTTTTCCACTTTTATGACTGTCCTTGTATTTGCTTATAAATAACACTAATAAATAGTAAATAAATAAAAACACCAACTGAAGACTCGAATCCAGAATCACAGTATTTTAAACCGGTCTAAACAATAGACTCCCGCCAAGAAATTATGCAATCGGTAACGGGCCGTGTGCAAGAAGCGGTTCCAATTGGTTAAGCAGTGGGTCACGTTTCCGCTTAGCGACTGGCGCTCGACTTATAGAGCAGCGTCATGTGACGTCATATTGGCTACAAGAGAGATAGCGGCAAGGGGCACTAGATTAAAATGGAGGGTTAAACAACGGCACTCTTAGTCAAGGCAGTGCTTTGAGAGCGGATTTCATAGGCTTAAAAAAACGTTTTCATAGGCTTAAAAAAACGTTTTCTCCTATCCCTTCTACTGCTATGTTGCAATTGGAAAATAAAGATTCTACTTGCTTAAAAGTGTCAGCAACTGCCAACAAATCGACAAAAATCGTGCTTTATAGGCCTAAGAAATCTACTTTTAACAGCTTTGTCTTCTTTAAAACACACCTTTGCCCCCCCCCCCCCCCCCCAGTGACCTTTGCAGCTATCTCCAGCATAGAGTTATATACAATAATGCAACGTTGTGTCACTGCCCTATAGCTGGGTGTTAAGCTCTCGGTCGAGTGCACCGCAAAATGTCGGCTCCGCGGTGTGCGTTGTATTTTGTGACAGCCTGTTGTGGTGTTGAATTTTTGGGATCGAATTTCTTTACTTTTGGAGAATATATTATTTAAAAACAAGCGAATGCAAATTAATTTCTGGTCGACGGGTTTGAAACTGCTACCTGATGCAACGGAACTACATGTTTTTAATTTGTAAATTAGTACTTCATTGCCCGAGTTCAGTTGTTTCCAAGTTAATGCCAAAAAGAATTGCTGCAGCGTGTGTAAACCTTGTTTATACAGTCTGTGCCGCATAAACCATTGTTAACTCTTCAAGGCCCAGAATTACGTTACGTAACTAACCACTCCATAACGAGCACTCGTTTTTTCTTTTTTAAATATTTGATCAAATAAGTATTACTCATTTCACTCCATCAGCTACTACAAGTGGATGGACTGTACACTCAGATGCGTGATGCGTGATGCGTGATTGCATGATGGCATTTCACTTAAGATGCGTGATTCAATTATACTTAACATTTAGTGGAAATTCAAACATCAGTGCAGCATGCACGGGTCTGGCTAGTTCTTTTCACATTTAAGAATTTTCTCTAACATACAAGTTTAATTAGCTTTATTTGAATTTTTAAGTAGGCACTTTTGATGATATATAGTATATATCGTGTTCTGATGATGCTGTAACAATCTTATAACAAAAAGGCTCGCGCATAATACCCTAGTTAAAGAACACACAAAAAAAAAAGGCGACACACAGCTCTTTTATTCATAAAAATTCCATCAAACTTACACTCTGTTCTCCGTTCCCTATTTCTGAATTTTCCGTCACTTTTTTAAGTTCGGCTGGGAAAAAATAATAAATGTGAAAAAAATCGGGAGCAAAAATATTAACTGCCAGCGTCCTCCTTCTTCGAGGCAGGGCTTTCCGGCCCAAGTGAAGGTCGAAGAGAGTAAGCGAAGGCAGTTTCCTCAAGCCCGTTTAGTGGCAGTGCTGCAAGTGGCTCACAGTTCAGTTGAGCAATTGCGTGGGCGGGCGCATTAGGCGATACCCCGCTGAGGAGGACTGAACTTAGTTAGTGCCACTCAAAACCGGTCTTCTCTACTTAGCTTCCCAAAATCAAAATCCGCCTTGACCTATTAGTTGAATTCTATTCGATTCAACTAACCTGACCTAACTTAATTTATCTTAAGCTCAGGGTGAGAGAGTTCACATAACAAGCTCGCAGCGTATTCTGACAGGCAGGATTTTATCATGAGTCTTAAGGCGGCGGCGAAGGGCTCGTTGCCACGGGAACAACGCCATAGGATAGCAATCTGTTACATTTTTTTTTATAGGAAAGCGTGCATTCCTATAGAGTAGTGACATTCGCCGCCATATTGCCACCAGTATGGGTTTTGGAGGGCATAACTACAAGGTGCACTACATAAAAATGGAGGGAAAAAACAACGGAAGAGCAGATTTCTTAGCCTTAAAACAACGTTGTTTTCTCCAACAACAAAAATCGCGCTTTTTAGGTCTAAGAAAGCACTCTTCACAGCATCGGCTTCAGTATGACGCCCTTCTGTTTCTCTCTGCAGTGCACCTTGCAGCTAACCCATTAAGGCTCCAGCATAGAGTTATATACAATAATACTACGTCGTGTCACTGCTCTATAATGCGTGACAATAAGATAACAATCCCCCTCGTGACGAAAATATTTTCCCTGCTGCTTCTGAACTATTGTCATTATTGGTTATCTTTGTACTAGTTGGTAGAGACAAAACCTTCACCATGATGACATTTCAGATCATTTTTAGCTTTAAGCTGAAGCGAGAGTGAGGCCGTGGCATAAATTCTCCTTAGCTGTAATAGCGACAGTTCTAGTGGACTAATACAGTCAATTAACGAAGAACTACACTTTTTGGGGTGCTACACAGACGAATAGGGTTTTGAAAGGTGCTAAATAAGGTCAACCTCTGATGAGCGGGTGTTCGTTGGGGGAGAGACTCGAGCTTGAGCAACTCGGTCGGTCGGCCAGTACCGAAAAATCCTCGTCTCTCCCAAGCCAACCGTTTTAATTGTGATTTAAAATCCGGGGCCGAGGCTGTGACGGAACGAGAATGGAGGAGAAGATAGTTAAAGGGACACACACACACACACACACGAGTGACGTCATCAGTGGGAAGGCAAAGTAAGGTTTTGAGTTAAAGCAAAGCACAGCAAAGGAAGGGGGCGCCACCATCGCCATCACACCACACCACCGACCGTCCAACCGAGCGACCGCTACTTAATGGAATCGCTGCCGCCTAGGCGGAAGTGCGTTGGAAACGACCACATTCCTCAAAGAAAACGTTGCCATAGCAACGCTGCAGTCGATCTCCCAGTTCCTTAAGGAGTATAAAGGCCAAGAGAAAGAAGAGGAAGAAGAAGAAGCAGCTAAGATGGATGGTGATGAGGAGGAAAAAGAGAAAGGGACCAGCAATGATGACCTGCCAGAAGAAAGTAAGAAGGGGGTCGATGAGGATAGGTGGGGGTTGGGGGAGGAGGAAAGGTGTAGATGAACCAGAGATTAATAAGGGAAATAATTTTTATTTTAAAGTGAAAGTCCAGTTCTGAAAATTTTCCAAACTGGGTCTGTAAATTAGAGGTGTGATTGGGAGCTAGTGAAAAATCATTTAGCCGTTTTTAATCAGGTTTTTTTTTACCCTCCTTCATCTTTGTCTTGTGATTTCTTTCTTTATTTTCATCTTTGTCGTTCGCTGCAGTCAAGCATGGACTACTCTCCCTCCCCCCTCCATTCACGGTCCCGGGACGATTTTTGGGAGAGTGAGCGTCATGATCCTAATTAAATAACATTATACAACACGGACTAAACGTAAAAAAAAAGTCTAACTACGTGCGAATATAGGCTTAATTACTTGTGGAGCCATCCAGTGCAGTGTCAACTAACTACTGCCATAATAGTACTATAGTAGATTAGAAAGTTCGCATCTTACGTCTTCCAAGCCTACGTGGGGCCCTAGCGGTAGTTTCGGCTACTAATAACTCTGACAATTCTTTGCCACCGAGCTGCTTTGAAGGCAAAGCGTTATCAGAGTTATTAGTATCTACAACTACCGCTAGGGCCTCACGTAAGCTTGGAAGAAGTAACCACCAAGCTGTTCGGCCGTGTGAAATCGTGATGTCAAACGCCAAGCTCTTTCGCCAAGCTAATCCTACCGAGTAATAGTTCGAAGGTTAAATGAAATATATGAAAATTGCTTGCTGCGCAGTTTTCATTTAATCTATGGATAGAACCGAGCATGAAGGGGAAATTAATTCAATTATTAACTCTGCTCATTCATCCACCCGTCGTAATGGGTACAGCAAGTGCAAGGAAAAATGATAGATGCTGTACGTACGTCCCAGTATCCTCCTACCCTTGAGAACAAAGTCAACTTAATTTAGTTACTTAACGGATCTTGTTCATACGTTTTTCAACCTAAAGTTGGTAGGGAACGACTTCATAAATGCAGTTATTTTCTGAGTAGTAAGTTTTATAATTCCTTGCTCACGGAAATGAAACGTTTGCATGAGATGTCATCATTTAAGAAACATTTGTTCAGGTGGCAACTTGATCTAAACCCATCTACCTTA
>JAHWFP010012235.1:42969-61485 GCA_023313725.1 Lithobius niger | reverse complement strand
TATTCCATCTTTCCAACAGTTGTAGCTTGGGGCTTCAACCACTCATCCGGGAAGTGTATTCCATCTTTCCAAGAGTTGTAGCTTGGAGCTTCAACCACTCATCTGGGAAGTGTATTCCATCTTTCGACGACTCTGTTGTAGAAGTACGTCCCAGCATTTAACCCTGAGACAAAACCACTGCAGCTCTATACCTTCGACCTTAGTAATGTTATCCCCTGGTAATACGCCGAAAGCTCGTTAATACCCTTGCGTAGGGCTACCGTCGACCATGGTAGGAAGTGGGATATGCTTGCTGTAATTCTTTGTGGATATTTCTCCACAAAATACTCCACAAGTCATTGAAAGTTAGCTAATTTGTTCAACCGTCGTGCTATTTATTAACAGAAACTATTTGCCTCGTGCGTCGCACTCGAGAAGTTAATGTCTGGCTAAATAGCACTCGGTTTGACAAACAAAATCATCGACAACTTTAATAGTTCGCCCTCTTTTTTCCAAACCAACTCCATCAGACAAAACATGAATTCTGCTCTTACTTTGACCTTTCCTTTCGTGCTTGTGAAACCTATGCATTTCACAATGTACGTGACAACGGGTAACATTTTTCAAAACGTTAAAAAAAATGTGACGCCATCTTAGATTGAATTTACGAACTACGTGAAATACGGTAGTTTCATGCAGTTCGTCAGTTAGGTCATAGTCGGGGAGAAAAATCTATCTTCAAGCAGTTTTGATGCAATAACTGTAACAGGCGTCGAAGCCTGTGAAATTAAGCTAATGAGTTGGTTTAACATTTTAATGACGTGCGGCATGAAACACAGCAAGGGAACTTCTCATCCTGTCTTGTTGTCTTTCTGTGTCTGTCTCCACGATAACTTATGAACCAAGTGTCCAATTAATTTGGGTAATTATTTACAATTAGTACTTTTCCCACTATTGCTTTAATTCACCTAAACGTCGAATCCTTTCGTTGTTATGGTTCAGAAAGTCATAACAAAAACCTGCGCAAACGTGTATTTATTAAAAAAAAAATTTTTTTTAAATATGTTAAGACACTATTCGCACCCATACTGACACTGCCACCATACTGAGAGATGAGAGCGCAACATTTTTTTATTGCAGTTTCTGATGTTATGTGTTTAGCCGCAGTGAGCCTGGCAGCGCGAGCGAGGCACGTAATTTGGAAAAAAATTGACTATCATTTTCGTGAACAGCGACCTTCATTTACCCTAGGTTGCAGATTTCACATATTTTTATCTGTACATTATCTGGAAAATCAGCAAATTAAGGTCAATCATGGTCGCCGTTTACGAAAATGATGGTTATTATTTTCCAAATTACGTGCCTCGCTTGCACTGCCGCGCTTGCTGCGACTAAACATATAACTTCAGAAACCGCAACCAAAAACTTATATGGCCGATAATTTACCGATTACTAATGTTCTGATCGAAATCAAGTTTTCATGTTGCGCTCTCATCTCGCAGTATGGCGGCGGGCGGCGTCACCATAGCTGCGAGTAGCGTCGTTACTTGTTTTAATAATTCTTTTTACAAATAAATAAGCCTTTGTGCAGGTTTGCATTATGAATTTTTTAAACGTAACAACGAAAGGATTCAACAGGTAAGTGAATTAAGCCGATAGCGTGAAAAGTACCTACTGTAAATAATTACCTTAATCTTCAATACATTTCGACATGTGTTCTATGCCGAATATCAATGAAATTGGACAATAAAATCGAGCGAAAGTAATCTGACATTATTTGTAATCGGTTCATTCAGGGAAATTGTTCAGAAATTAAATTACATCTAAAAGACTTGAAACGCTAACAAGACTTTAAAGTATGCGCGTCACGTATTTAAAGCTGAAGTTTATGGATGGGTACATTAAAGCATCGAACGTTCGAGTGGGTCGATCCACTTAATGCAAGTGGTTGCAGCTATACCAGAACTATTTCCGGTCGTAAACTATACATGGGCGAGATTACCCAGGATGCCAAAGTTGGTGACGTCATCGTTTCGAAACCAAAACAAAGTCGTACTTTTACGATGTCCGATTGTGATGGTGCTGTCTGTCGGTGGGCACGCTACAACGAAAACATTGCACATTTTGAGTCAAATTATCGATTGGATTTAGATATCTTGTTATTAATTGTTTATACTTGAGGGAGCTGAACCCAAATCGGGTTATCTGTTTGTTCCTTGTTTTTGTTTTAGGGATCCGAATGTATTGACAAGAAGGACAATTTAGCTGAAGAAATCCAAGCAGACAATCCAAGATCTTTGACACTCTAAAACAATGCAAACTGTTTGGTGCGGTCCGGCGTACGCTTGCTAATAAGTATTAATTCGTTTGTTATCCCAGATTTGAGCAAAATTAACAGTCAATGCGAATCAAGAATCAGTAAATATTTTGCGAGTCAGTGACGTCAGACGCGTTTCATTTTTTTTAATGGCTGATGTATCACTCGAAAATCTCGCACTTCTCGCACTGCTGCTTAATATTGAGTGGCCGAACCCTACCTAAGCTGTGTGTAATCGACAGTCCCTGATTAAATCCATACATACCAACCGTACGAGTCTGAACAAACTTTTTTAAGTTATTATTTTTGTCCGGGAGCTGGATTTAAAAAAGAAATGGACGAAATCTTACACATTCGATTGTAAAATCAGAAAAAAAAAACACAGTGTAAACATATTACAGTTAAGCCATTTCTATGAGCTAACGTTTGATTCGAATGACCTGACTGGAATCGAACTAAATACCTCATCACTAGATCCTACCATTGTACATTTACCGACACGACCACTCGTCCACTGACAAAAAAAACGACTCACTGATCCTATTATTAACGTTACAACCATGACTATTCGACCGAGTGTGCTCGGCCATAGGCAATACAGATCAATCAATTTACTCAACGATTCAAAGAAAGATAAACTCAATTTCTGTACACGAATCGCTGTAAATTTCAGACCGGTACATCGGAAATAAGCAAACCGAGAAAAAAGATATAACGTAGCACACAGAGTAAGTCATTAAGAAGCCTATTTTTTCCTTCTAAATAGTAAGATTATATCCAGGGCGTGACTCGACGGTTACAAAGACATTTCCTGGGTCAATACATCACACAGTATAATGTTACATACAATAAAATTAATAAATAAAGTTCCGAGAATAATAAACAAGTAAAAGGAAAAAAAAATGATGTGAACAAAGCTCACTGATGGTATACAAACGCAGAATTGTGCAGTTTAGTGAAATCATGAAATGTACCTACTGCTATTAAATAAAGGCTGTGACACGAAATGTTAGCTTACATTTTTATTATTTGTATGTTTACTTGTTGGTGATATACGTGAATCAAACGAAGGTTGTAGCTTTCCAGTTATGAACTGAAGGAAAGTTTTATAACACCTACTGACGTTTTGTGATAAAAATATGATTCATTTTGCACATCTGTTTGTCCAAAACCATAGAACACCTTAAAATTGTCTTAAGCTCAATGTATGTGGAAAATTTGAAATAACTCTGGTAATACGCTTAAAAGTAATGTTGAATGCAGACAGACACAAACACACGCACAAATATCAGCAGAGGATGCAAAGCGCGTCACTGAAAGTAAAACACAGATATATTATTATAACGACGTGCAAAGAAAGTTATCGCTAAAATAATGTAATTTATGATTGATATAAGCAAGCCTGTCTGCACAAACATACGAAAGCATATGGTGATATTTTGACGCACTCCATACCCAATACACAGTTTAGCAGTTAAAATCTTATCATGTTTTCTGCAGAATATCTGTGCCCTCAAGACATTTAAAACTGCGCATTTTGGCTACATGAAAGTTATTTAAAACTGCCCATTTATATTAATGACATTTAAAACTCGTTGTTGATTTCTGTTGTGTAAGTGACTTTATAATATAACTAGCCATAGTGTTCGCTTCATTCACTCTACTGACATTAAATCCGTGCTTCATGTAATTTATTCTGTCCCCATAGTATCACTAAATCGATGTACTGATATTAGGTCGCTAGCTAATTGCAGTTGTGATTCACAATTCGTTCATCAATCCCATAGCATGTCTACAGCTCACAAACGATAAAAAGGTTTACTTGCTTAAGGTTGAACAGGTTTATTATAGGCGGAAATCGCTTTGCCTGCTCAATCTGCACACGTCTGCACTTCAGAAACACGAATGTTTGACAACCTTGTCTTATCAGTGCGTCCAACCAGTTTGAGCCAAACAATTTTGAGATCGATATTATGTCTTTTCGCTCATACTAACTACTGTGCAAAATAGCCTACGTAGTCGTTTTAAGATGTTTGTTTTGTTTTTTGGATTTTTTTGTTTGTTGATTTCCCCGAATTGTAAATGTTTGATAAAATATGTGCATTAATAACATCATTGTATTTTGTGTGGTTTTTTTGTATATTTGAGGGTCAGAAAATAAAGTTATAACGACGAAAATAAATCCAATCGAAGGGGAATTTGGTTATCTGTCATTTGTCGTTATTCTCATCTTGGCTGGTGCCTCAGATCCATAGGAGCAGACGTACAAACATGCAAACAAATAGTTCATTTTGAATGACGCAGATGGTGCTAGTAGTATTTTAAAGAAACCTTTACAAGATTTTAGCTTCTACATTCTGTTTTGGACAGAAGGTAGGTTCATCGAAAAAGGTATAGGCACATCGATGGTGCATTTACAGTGCATCGAAATAGAACCAAGTCTGTTTATACGTATACACAGACTGGCTTTTTTTTACCTCAGTGACATACTTCACGTCTTTTTTTTAACCTAATTTACGATTGGTTCACTGTATTTTAAACGTTCTCGCTTATAATAATTCTTCTTCCTTAGGATGGCCGATCCGAAAGAGTTTTACACTGGCAAGGATCTTGCAGAACTGTATCGCACCGCAAGAGCTGAATTACCTGAAGAACTTCTAAAGAAAATCTTAACATTTCTAAGTGAAAAGGTAAGGTTTAAGCAGAAAATAACTCCAACAATACTGAATTTTTGAAATCTTAATGGTCAAGAGTTCATTTCCCCGCTGTGACAGACTTACATTTAAGTACAAATGGAAGCAGAGATAGGTTTTGTGTCTGCATTTATTTAATCGAGCCACTTTCCTTTCTGCAATTACCTTGAAGTTTGAAGGTTTTCATGTCAACATTCGGTCGATATGATGCACGACGAGTCTTATTCTAATCCTGATTTAGTGCCCATTGTTTAACATCATATTTTGGCCTTGTTTCGAGAAGCCTCGTATAGTTCTCGAATTTTGCAGTTAATTCCGTTTTGCAGTGAAACTTATGTTTTCAGGCCTAAATTCTTTTTAAGAACAAGTTACTACACAAAAGAGTCTAAAAACAAAAAACTATGAAGTGTCAATGACAAGAATGTCGTGTCAATGATACAAGGCACATACACGTCGATCGTTATCATGGAAGTGTCAATGACAAGGATGTCGTGTCAATGATACAAGTCACATACACGTCGATCGTTATCATGGAAAATGTATAGTAAACAGAAAAGTATTTACTTCTAGTATTTCATGGGAATATAATGTTTATATTATTTCGTGGGAAAGTGTTTTCTATTATTTCATGGAAATATTATTTCTAATATTTTACGGCAATATTTTATTTATAGCAACAGAGCAAGGCCGAAGGCCGAGCAAGGCTCTGCTATGATCACACTCTAATGTAATCTTAGAACGTGCATCACGTGAAAACCACAAGGACGACCCAAACCAAACTTTGCATACAATAGCACTGGTGTCTGGACAAGGTTTATCAAAAGAATAATCCGGAATCAGACATGGGGTTGAGGAACCATCAGGGTGACAAAATGGCAGCTTTTCCATGGTTAAATGAAATCATTACTTTCAAAGACTGAATTTTTTTTGGCCAAACGGCCAAACAGTAAAGAATTGCTCCATTATGTCGACAGTGGAAGTGACGAAGGCCCTAGTGTTACTTCATGACAATGTTATTTCTGTTACTTCATGTCAATGGTAGTTCTGTTATTTCTGGTATTTCACGGCTATGTTATTTCTTAACAGTTATGTTATTTCTTTTATTTTACAGCAGTGTTATTTCTGTTTTTTTTTATGGCAGTATGTGACTTCTGGTATGTTTTTATGGCAATATGATAGTTGTGTTATTTCATAGCAATGTGTTATTTCTGTTTTTTTTTAAAGGCAATGTTATTTTTCTTACGTAATGATTTGAGTGAGTTAGTTCTGTTACATCATGACAGTTTGTTGTATTTTTTTTATTATTTCATAGCAGTTTTCATTGCAATAAGTTTTTTGTCTACTGTATTTTATTTTTAAATCTAGCACGATTTGGCTAACTGTGTTGCTGTGGATATTGGCTGCGGCTCCGGACAGAGTACTATTCCTTTGGCAAAACATCTGAAACACGTGATTGGCGTGGATGTGAGTAAAGACCAAATCAGCGAGGGAAATCGTACAAACAGACAACCAAATGTCACTTACAAGTAAGCACCGAAATATGTGATGCTTATACAATCATATACAACGTGTTATGAATGCAGCTATTCCAAGTTATAACTGAACGTACTGACTTGTTGATAAAAGTGGAATCAATAATGAAGTGAATAATGAAGTGAAGTGAATTCCCAAACAAACCATTTCGGAATTTTGCTGAACGTTTTGTTCCAGGAACCAAATTTTCTGCCCTCAAACGGAAGGATCATCAGACAGCAAATGAACTGTCTTTGTCTTTTGTGTTTAAAAGGGTAAACGTATATGTTCCCGATAATCCGATGCGTGACTTATTTCATTTCTATCGGATGTGGTGTTTGTGGTGGTGTATGGAAAGAACCTAAGTGGTTCTTCCACAAACTTTCATTTTGAAATGGCGTCCTAGTTCTATCCTTCATGTGATATGCCCTCCACCATATGAGATACTTTTCACTACTTCACATGAAGGTTAGTCACGTAGGGTTTATTCACCAATAGCTTTTGCAGGAATAAAATGGATTTATTCCTTGCTACACATGCATTTTAAAATATGTCTTCTAGAAGATATTTTGTTGTAGTACTAGGACTTTATGACTCGTTTCCCACTCCAAATTCGATTACAGTGATTAGAAACCATTAATGACGTCAAGCTAATTTTTCTCTTTTTCACCCCTGCCTTCCAGTCACTCCGTATGGTCACACCTTGGTCATACTTTGTTACAACTCTTGCATTACTCTTATAAAATGAAGTTGCAAACGGTGACTCCCCCCTCTTTTTTTTACCTATGAATTAAAATGGAAACAACTGACATTTCTTTGGCACTAAAATTCGATAGCTAGACATTTATACCATTAGGTAGAAAATATCTGATGACAATTTTAAAATCTTTACTCCGTTTGGTTTGGTGGGTGACGTCACCAAAACGAGCTACCCCTTTCCCTTTGTTAGTAACTGTCACCCCGGTGATACCGCCTCCCCTTTTTGCGTGATGTCATTTATGTAGGCCTCATAGTGGTTGAAACTATGACCACTTCCTTGCTGGTTCCTGCAGATTAGCTCAATGGAAAGATTGCAGACTGGGATAACAGCTACACAACTCGCTCGAGGCACAGAGAATTATTCCAGTCAGCCTTGGTACAGGCAGTCAAGACACGTTTCCCCTGAGCACGTTGCGTCTATGTCACTTTAAAGCCATGAGCCAACCTTGTTTCAACCACCTCAGAGTCGCTTCAAGTCTCACACGCTTTCTTGTACCTAGTCTTGTAGCAGGCCCATAAACCTGGAAGTAAGGTCCGCTCAATGTTTTATGGTGTTTTGTGTTTCTTCAAGGCACACTTAATGAAATTCTGCAGGGTGCCAAATTCTCATCCTTGAGTAAATTTAAACATTCAAAATGGCGGCCAAGATAACTGAAAAATCATATATCGGCGATATCTTCGCTCATACAATAGACAGGATAATCATTTTGGTATCTAATACTATGTTTTCAGGATCAGGGAATACTAATAACGGATTATCTTGTTAAAAAAATATACGCCCTTTTTTTTAGGAGCTGGTATCACCGTCGATATTTAGGAGCTGGTGGCTAAACGTTTGATATTTCGCTCATTTTCAACTTTCAGCTGCTATTCTGCTGTTTCTAATTTAGGTGGAAGACCCCAATTAGATTCATTCGAAACGTGGTAATGTCTTCTTTGCATCATGGGTAACTAATTGGGCTTACCATTGTTAGGAACCGAGCTACACCCTTTTTAAGGGGTTGGTATCACAGTCACAGTTCTCTTATCGCTCATTTTTTACTTTCAACTGCTATTCTGACGTTTCTAATTTATGGGGACGACTCCAATTCGATTCATTACAAAGAAGACATTCCCATCTTTTGAGTGTAGTTAATTGGAGTCATCCATCTAAATTACAAACATCGGAATATCTGTTGAAAGGTGAAAAGTTGAACAATGACTGTAATACCAGCCCCTAGTAAACAGGGCGTATCTCGGTCCCTACAAATGATAGAACCTTTTAATTACCCTTAATGAAAAACCGATATTCCGACCTTTTGAATGAATCTAATTGGGGTCTTCCACCTAAATTAGAAACGACAGAATCGCAGTTGAAGTTGAAAATGAGCGAAAAACGAACGGTGACCGTGATACCAGCCCCTAAAAAATGGCGTATCACGGTCCCTAACAAAGATAAACCCATTTATTTACCCTTGGTGCAAAGAAGATATTCCTACCTTTCAAATGAATCTAATTGGGGTCTTCCACCTAAATTAGAAACGGCAGAATCGCAGTTGAAAGTTGAAAATGAGCAAAATATCGAACGGTGACTCTGATACCAGCCCCTAAAAAATGAGTGCGTCTATTTTATCAGCAAGATAATGCGTTATTAGTATTCCCTAACCCTGCAAACAGTATTAGATACAAACTTATTACCCTGTCTGTTCTATAAGGGAAGATATGGCCGATATATGAATTTGTAGCCATCTTGGCCGCCATCTTGAATATTTAAATATACTCAAGGGTGACAAAGTGGCACAATACAGAATTTCGTTAAGTATGCCTTGAAGAAACACAAAACACCATAAATCATTGGGCGGGCCTTACTTCCAGGTTTAGGTTAAAAATGCCATTTGGCAACCAGACTATTAGAAATCAAATCTGTGTCGAGTCATTTATGCTTTGTCTAGTCACAGGAACTCCCAAAACCTTGCCTTTTGATGTTGAAGTTCATCTTTGCCTCTCTAGGGTATGGACTGCAAATCCGTAACGTTTTACAGTGTATACAGGGACAAATCGATTGTTAGTTATGACCTGCAGGATTACTAAGAAGTTTTAGATATAACAACAAACTATCTTATTCTATGTAAACAGCCATTTGACCAAATCAAGAGATTAATTTTCCTGCCCCGTTAATATTTATCCTCTATACTGAAATTATTCCTTAGCCTCAATCATAGTCTCCTTAGATTTATGCGCCGAAAAATTTGCTGACTACACTATCATCACGTGAAAACCGGCTGGTACGAAAAATCACCAAGTTAAACACTGTAATTCTGGGAAGGTATACATTATGTGTATGAGGGAATTTGAAATTATATCTAATCCTTATCAGTGTTTTTCCGGATTTAATTTCAGTGGATGATTTATTTTCCATGTTTTACTGTATTTCAGATTTGGCACTGCAGAAGAACTTCCTATTTCTGATTCATCTGTACATTTGGTATTGGCTTCCAATGCTTTCCACTTTTTTGATATGCCTGCTTTTTTTAAAGAGGCAGACCGAGTTCTCGTACCAAATGGAGTTCTTGCTATAACTTCTGGAACAATCAAATGGTCGTACAAGGATGGAAAGGATGACAACAAATTGCCTCAATTAACCGATGTACGTGTGTTGTCGTTACGTATGTTTCTTGTATATGTAGCCTACTTTACAATTGGTAAAATCATCAACAACTAAGACAATTTTGGCTTAACATTTTTGACAGTAGGTAGGTTGTGTTTTACCAACCTCTGAAGAAATCATGCGATAACTTTACAAAATATTAGCATCAGATCCGTTCGACAAGTTCAGGGGTATATTTAACCTTCATTATTTTTATTATGGCTTCGTCATAACGTGATACATGCGTGTTTACAGTAAATGTAACGGTGTAATCACAGAACTGCTTATAGACAAAATAATCACTGTAAACTACTAGCTTTCGATTACGCAGCAGCTGCCTGTTGTTCACAGCGTCCAATCCACCACTGCGTTCCTACTGTTTCCACTCTATAATTTTAAACTGGAAGCAGTTGTAACACAACACTAGAAATAACGCTGTTAGGTTCGACAGGTTCTGCTTGAGATTCAAGTTTGAGTGGGGCTAAAGGGGGGGGGGATTGAGACTTAATGGCGCGTCGACAACTTGGTCATTAGCGCCAACCTCAGTCACAGTGCAGTGGTCCGGGTTGCCACTGCACCACACATTACAGAGATGTTATTCAAACCCCTAATCTAAATCTTGTCATACATCTGTACCTCCTGCAAAAATTGAAAAACACCGGACAGGAGGACAGACTTATCGCCCAACTGACGTGCAATGTCATGCGGAAGATGGAAACGACGACGAACACCATCAAGATGGCAACAATCAACAAGTAAGTGCCGGACCGTAAGTGGCCGTCGACACCAATAACATTCAGGAGGGTCAACCCCCCGCAAAACGAAACAGTGAGTAAGTCGGGTGTGACCAATGCGCAAACGGGCCAACACAACCTCCTCACGGCGACTGCAGCGACACGCCGAGTGCCACTCCTCGACAGAGCCTTTAACGGCCCATAATTTATTACCGTCCTGTCCATCCCACAAGGTTTGCCAAAAAGCGTGTAACCTCAGACGCAGAGTTGGAAAGGCGTCTGAGGGAACAAGGCTGAGATCCCTACCGAGAGGGCCAGAAAGAGCCCCTTTCGCAGCAGAATCAGCTTGCTCATTCCCTGCTATCCCAACATGGCCGAGGATCCAGCAGAAAAGCACGGTTTTCCGCTGGCCAGGCAAGCGGGAAAGCAAAGCTTGGATACGTTGTGTGAAGGGGTTCCGAGGATTGTAATTCGCCAAGGACTCCAGGGAACTCATGGAATCACTAAAGATAATGAAATGCGTGCCCTGAAGGTCAAGGATCCATTCCACCGCCAAACCAAGAGCCAAAAGCTCTGCAGAAAACACAGAATAGCCTGATGGAAGGCGATGGGCAACCGTTACTCCCTTACACACACAAGAACACGCCACGCCAACGTCTGACTTCGACCCATCAGTAAACAGGCGCTGATAACCGGCGTACTGAGAACTCAGCTGCCGGAACTCCTGTAAGTACCTTGCTGGTAGAGTGGAACCCTTCGGGAGGGACGCCAGAGCAAAAATGAAACTGCCACTTGGGACAAGCCAAGGGGCAACTGGCATCCTCCCAAGCCCCAAGACGCAGGGCATTTCAAAGGCTATCTCCTGACAGGACTGCTGGAGCCTATCGCGGAAATCACCCTTACCCACCCTGAGTCTACCGACTCGCAAGTCTGGCCCAAAAACCATGGACCCAGAAGGCCTGGATTGCACACCATGCAAACGCACAGCATACTGAATAGCAAGCTGTCGCCGACGAATGGCCAAAGGTGGCTCCGAGGCCTCAGCATAGAGGCTAACCACTGGAGACGTTCGAAATGCCCCAGTCGCCAGACGCAGGCCACTGTGATGCACAGTATCCAACATCTGGAGAGTCGAGTCACTAGCCGAATCATAGACCATACACGCATAATCAAGTTTGCTGCGGACAAGAGCTCGGTAGAGGCGCAACATGGCAGTGCGATCGGCACCCCATGAAGTGCCCGACAGAACCCGCAAGATGTTAAGCGCCCGCAAAGTCTTGTCTTTAAGCTGACGCAAGTGTGGAAGCCAAGATAACCTGGAATCGAACACCAGATCCAGGAAACGTGCCTGTGGGACAACAGGAATTTGTGCCTGTCCCAAGTACAGGCAAGGATCTGGGTGCAGTGTTCGTTGGTGGCAAAAGTGGACGCACACAGTCTTGTCCGGAGAAAACCGGAAACCATTACTGACCGCCCAGGTCTGGACTTTGTTAATCGCCAGCTGTAGCTGCCGCTCGCAGGTCTGCATGCGAGCTGCCCGAAAGTGCAGGCCGAAGTCATCGACAAACAATGACTGGGGAACAGCAGCTTGCTGAGCAATGGGGTTGATCCCAACAGCAAACAAGATGACACAAAGAACACCTCTTTGAAGCACACCATTCTCCAAGACAAACGAGCGGGAAAGAGTCGCCCCGACACGAACGCAAAAAGAGCGGCCTGAGAGGTAAGCGGAAAGCAACAGTGGCATCTGTCCCCTCAAGCCACAGTCATAGAGACTACGGAGAATCCCATAACGCCAGGTCGTATCTTAAGCCTTCTCCAAGTCAAAGAACACCTGAACCAGATGATGATGCAGGCGAAAAGCCTCCCTCACATCTGATTCAAGGGCAACTAGATGATCGATAGTTGACCGAAACCGTCGAAAGCCACACTGGGATGCAGATAAGAATCCCCGTGATTCCAACACCCAAACCAACCGCTCACTGACCATCCGTTCCATAAGTTTACAGACACAGCTAGGCAGAGCAATTGGGCAATAACTGGAAGGAGAAGTAGGGTCTTTGCCCGGTTTTACAATCGGGATGACCACTGCTGTCCTCCACGCTGCTGGAATAGAGCCCTCTGCCCACACATGGTTGAACATCCCCAGCAAGAACCGCTGGGAGGCAAGAGGCAGATGTTTCAACAGTTGATAGTGAACATCATCAGGTCCCGGGGCGGAGTCATGCGACTTGGACAAAGCTGAAACAAATTCCTGCCAGGTAAACGGTAAATTGTACTCCCTCTAGCCCATCGGAGCGAAAGTCAAGAGAGTGAGCCTCTTCTCTACGCTTAAAAAATTGGCGATATCCGGCACAGAAGAGACCACGGTATTCGCCACCTTCAGCTATGAAACCGGGGAAGGCACGCTCCTCCCCGAGATCTGGTGCACCTTCCGCCACACCTGCTGAGAAGGCGTGGAGCGCGTGATCGACGAAACATAAGCTGCCCACGAAGCACGTCTAGCCTCATGGATGACATACCTGGCACGGGCACGACAGCGCTTAAACGCTACAAAGTTGTCAGTAGTCGGCCTGACCGTGAATGCACGCAACGCTCGCCGGCGGGCCTGAATGGCCTGCCCGCAAGCAGGCGTCCACCACGGAACAGGAACCCGCCGCGGCTGTGTGGACGTACGCGGGATAGTAGCATGAGCAGCAGCAAGGACCACATCAGTGAAATGAGTGGAAAGTTCATCCACATCAGGAAAGTCCTCAACCGCACGCTGAAACACAGCAGCTTCAGCAAAGGCTGACCATTCAGCACGCTTAAGCGCTTACCGAGCTGGTCTGGAAGCCACAAAACCCCCTTGTGTTGTGGACAACACAATGGGGAGGTGATCGCTTCCATGCAGATCGGCAGTGACAGCCCAAGTGAAGTGAACTGGGATGGCCAGCGAGCAAAAGGCTAAGTCTACCGCTGACCAATTGCCCGTGGCCAGGTTACAGTGTGTCATGGCTCCATCGTTCAGGATGCAAACGGACCCCCTCTGCATCCACTCCTCAAGGATCCTCCCCTTGTGGGGCTAAAGGTGTGTAAGGGTCCACAAAAGCGAATGTGAGTATAATTACTTCTGAGGGGCTAAAGGTGTGTAAGGGTCAAAACGTGTCCATAGAATACCTTCAGAAGTAATTATACTCACATTCGCTTTTGTGGATGTAGTAAAATTGTTGACCCTTGCCTTAGATGTTTGTGCTCACATTTACCCTCTCACGCTCACACTTGAGTGGATTTCTGGAATTCGGATGTAAGTTTTGGAAGGGAACACAAAAAGTTTCATTTCGCTCACCAGCAACGACAAATGTGGTGCAACGGACTAATTCGTGATCCTCTGAACCTATAATTTGTTGGTTTTGTAGCAATAGATGAAGGCGTGACCCATTACTTAACACTCTTCTAATTAATCGGAAAGATCAGCAGCCGATCCGACGCGAATATGCTGTGGCCAACAAAAGTGTTGTCAATCTGTTGTCTTTTAGGAACAGACTTGATTCTTCAGATACATTAGCGCCTATTCATCATCATACTTTCGTTGCCAAGGGCGTTGCTATGCAGTTTAAGCTAAATATCTGATGATAAATACATTTATTTCTTATAGTCGAGTGACCTTCTTCTAGCTTAACTGGGAGTTTCTATGTCACGTCAATCTCCACCATTGGTTAACTGTGTTTACATAAATGATCACAACGAAGAAAAAATTCAGGACCGCCATATTTCGTGAGTGGATTCATTGGAATAACCTCCTCAGAAAGCCGATGCTTCAGCATAGCGTCACGTGGCGGATTGGACAATTCATCGCACGTTAAGAATAACTTTCATCTGTTATGGCGGAAGTGCTGAATTGTTCGTAGTGTATCGGAAATTGCTCACTGTCGGCTGCCCCAAAATGGCACCATTTAATTTGAGACGTACTGCATCTATTTCCCCTAGTGGCGTCGTGAATTTGAAACCTTTTGATTTTTTTCCCCGAATTTTATGCAATCAAAAGGATTAGGAAATTTCTTTTGGCCCATCCACCACCTTCTCTTACGAAACAGAACATACCCTCGGGTTTTTTTCTTATGAAAGTATCGTGTAAGTTAAGTACAAGTGCCACACTGTACATAATATAAAACCAATCGTCCTTGCACGTGCAAGTTACTTCCCAAGTAACATTAGATGATTGGCCAACGTTGACCAACCATAGGTAACGTTGGCGATTTATTAACAGTGGTTTTACCATGTCGACCCAGTGTTGGCGTAGTGTTGGTGTGCCTGCGTGCTCTAGACAAGCATATGACCCAATGTAGGGCTAGTAACTAAAAGCCAACAAGTAAGCATCCCTTCGTTGGTCCAACGGATTTATTAAACTTCATCGACGACATGCTGCCACCCTTCAGTGGGCCAGTGTAGTTCTTTACTGCCTCACAAACATCTTGGCACTGCATTGCTGGGCCAACGTATTTCTTTGTCGCCTTACCAACATGTTGGCACTCCGTGATTGTGTCTTTATACGCTCCACCAACGTGCTGGCCGTCCTTCGTTGGGCCATTGTATTCCTTTAACGTGTTTGACGTACTTCGTTGGACTAATGTATTTCTTTTTTTTTTTATTTTCCACGAATATGTGAGATGTCCTTCGTTGGGCAAGCTTATTTCCTTTTCCACTCTACCAGTATTTTGGCCGTCCTTCGTTGAGCAAACATATCTTTAACTGCAACTAAATTGTTGGAAACAATTATTCAGTGTAAAAGTTGGATTGTTTAACCATAGGTAATATTATTTTGATTAGCTTAGGTCATACATAATGATAAGTAGTAAACATGACCATGCCTCATAAACTACATGCTTGGAGCAGTCTAATATGTTCAAAGTAAGTTCTACAAGCCTGAAACATTTCTCAGGCATATCTCTGTAATGTGTGGTGCAGTGGCAACCCGGACCACTGCACTGTGACTGAGGTTGGCGCTAATGACCAAGCTGTCGACGCGCCATTAAGCCTCATCTCCCCCCCCCCCTGAAACATTTGCTAGAAACTTAAAAACTTTCATTCAATTTGGTTATGATGAAAATTTCCATTCTCCCTGCGTTTGTAGCTTTATACATATTGTCTAAGCTCACATGTACGATCAGTTAAGCTGGTGTAGCAGAAATCGTCTTCCTTTCAAGAGCGAGAGCTACCAGAGTCAATCCTGACCAACGGTCTTATTATTTTTTAAATTTCGAACATTGATATGATAGAGTTATGCGAACTGGTTTGACGTTTTGACTCGGCTAATTACTGGTAGAGGGGGAGGTTATGATCATTGACCCAACGTTGGTTCACACACTGTCCAACGAGAAAATGTAAGGTGTGTGTGGGGGGGGGGGGGGGGGTCGAGGCTTAATGGTGCGTCAACAACGAGGTCATTAGCACCAACCTCAGTCACAGTGCAGTGGGCCGGGTTGCCACTGTTCCACACATTACATTGTGTTATCATATATATGTACCTACTGCAAAAAAATTAAAAAAAAAAACTCGGACAAGAGGACAGACTTATCGTCCAAATGGCATGCTATGTCTCGTCGTAGATGGAAATGGCGGCAAACAACATAAAGATGGTGGCAATCAACAAACAAGTGACGAACCGTAAGTGGCCATCGATACCAATGACATTCAGGAGAGATAACCCCCCTAATACAAAAAAGCAATGAGTAAGGTTGGTGTGACCAATACGCAAATGGGTTAACATCACTTCTTCCCGATGACTACGGCGACAAGCTGAGTTCCATTCCTGGACAGTGCCTTTAATATCGCACATCTTATACCCGTCTTGTTTGTCCCACAAGGATTGCCAAGCAGCGAGCAATCTCAAACTCAGAGCTAGAAATGCGTCCGATGGAGCAAGGCAGAGATCCCTATCGAGGGGAGGGGGGGGGAATAAGGTTGGGTCATCCGTTGGATGCAAAGTATGGCCCAACCACCGGCACTGTACTGTTGGCTCGACTGATGGCCAACAAATCAAAATTACTTAGGTTATAAATGTTTGAGGGTAAAGTGACTGACCAACTGAACTAGATTCAGAAAATGATTCTGTACAAACGAGTGAAACGAAAACATAGCTGTATAGCTTGGCAGTCGTTTAAGAAAGAAATTTCTTGGCAGCAGAAAAACGGTCCCTTGAAAAATTTTGGTCAACTTGAACCAAAGTTTCGTTTAACGTGGTATTTTTATCGTATAAAAATGGTACAAAAACACGTAAATATTTGTGTACATTATAATAATAGCAAATTAATTCACATTATTTTTTAATTTATTTTTTAAGATAGAAAAAGGTGATACGAAGCAAGAAGGAGGGGAGGGGATAGAGGCTTAATGGCGGGTCGAAAGCAAGGTCGTTAACGCCAGAAGGCTTATTTGTGCCAACAACAACAATAATTCATCTCTTGAAATAATTTAAACCAATAAGGAACTGTGTTGGTAATTTCAGTAAAAAAAAAAAGAAAAATATAAAGAACAAAACAATGTAAATAAGCTAATTTTAACAAACAATTTAGTTAAATACAAAAATATACTTAGTTTAACATAATTTTTAATAACGAAAAAATAACACTTTAAATTTTAAAATTCAAAAATGAACTTTAACGTATATTAATATAAGTATTCAGTAAACTGTTTTTAAACCAGTATTCTTTTAACTTGGATTTTAGATCTTTAAAGTTGTAAAAAAATTTATATCTCTTAGGCAATTCGTAAAAATTTTAGCAGTGTCATACTCCCTTTTCATTTTACCGTAATTATTTTTCTTGGGAGTGTAACGAAACTTTGTTCAGAGTTTAGTACTTTTTTAAGATTAGCTAGATTATTTTGTAGTTGTAAACAGTTTTTAATCGTTATAGTACATGCTGTTAAATAAAGTTTTGGCATAATTTTTTTAAATATTATTTATGATCATGTTGACTAGGTTGTCATTTTTCCATTTTGATCAACCATAAGGCTTAAACATTTAGTTTGATTCCCTTCATTCAGGCTTTTGATTTTTTTTCCTGCTTTGGAACATTTTTTTTCTAAATCTTCATTTATTTAAATTTTATCAATTTTGATGTCCATATGTACAGTTTTGTCCTCACTAATATGGACTTTGTTGTCTAACAACAGTTAAGTATTTTGTTAAAATCTATATGTAAGTTAGACATATTTGTGTTTTAATTATGATTTAGACTTCTCGATATCTGTTGCAATGTCATCAATATAAAGCTGCAAAAGCAGCGGTCCTAAGACTGAACCCTGTGGTACACCATCATTTGAGTCTAATTTATCACTGCAAACGTTGTGAACTTTGGTAACACATTCACGATTGTTGCAGATAGCTAGCAATGATATTGTTGTTGCTTTTACCTCTTAATCCAAAAGTTTATATTTTCTATTAAAATTAATCAGTCAATAAAATCAAAAGCCTTATGCAAGTCAATGAAATTACCATTTACTATTGCTATTTACTTACTATCTATTTGCTATTTATTTATTTAGTTATTTTAATCACAAATTGGTTCTTTTATTTGCAAAGAATTTCTCTCAAAGTTTTTGTTTATAGCGGGCAAAATAGAAATTGGTGTGTAATTATCATTTTACTTTTTTTTACCCCTTTTTATAAGTAGTTCTTATTACTTGAATTTTTAGTTTCTTTGGCCAATATTGAGTTCCATTAAACGAACAGCCGCATTGCCTCACATCTGGAAGCTAAGCAGCTCATTCTTAATCTTTTACCTTTTTCATATTTTTAAGTTTACTGGCCAGTTGGATGGCTGTTTCATGATTATTAAATTACACCTTGCTATTAAAATACGATTCCTGTCGCAAATCTTGTTACTTGCATGCTTGTTTACTTTCATGTTTGCT
>JAHWFP010012235.1:14080-36331 GCA_023313725.1 Lithobius niger | reverse complement strand
GGGGGGGGGGGAAGACGCTGAAGGACCTTGGGGGTATTTCATTGGGGTCCATGGCTGGTTCGATTTTTACTGTTAAGAAAGACTTGTGTACCAAATTTCATGTTTTTAGCTCGATTTGCAAAAATTTGTTACTTCACTTAATGATTTCTGCCCAGTGCTCTACAATAATAATTGATCTGCCGACGAGAATACTTCAGTCACATCAAAACCGTGTTCAAAAGGCCCTGGTCGGTGTTAATACCTACATTTTAAGCTATACGAATTGAAAATCGGTTCATTGGTTCGATTTTTAAATGAGAGCAAAACTTCTAGCCTATTTGGCTTTCCGTGTCAAGAATATTGTGGTTATATTAAAATAGTCTGCGAAAGGCCCTAGGCGAAGTCTATACCTACGTGTTAAGTTATAGAACTTGAAAATCGGTTCAGTGGTTCGGTCTCCAGGTGAGGACAAAGAGTCCCAACAGCAACATTAATATTTTCTGCCCAGTGCTCTGCAATAATAATTGCTCTGCCGACGAGAATACTGCAGTCACATCAAAATCGGGTTCAAAAGGCCCTGGTAGGTGTTAATACCTACATTTTAAGCTATACAAATTGAAAATCGGTTCAATGGTTCAATCTCTAGGTGAGAGCAAAAGTTTTAGCCCATTTGGCTTTCCGTGTCAAGAATATTGTAGTTACATTAATATAGCCTGCAAAAGGCCCTAGGCCATGTCCATACCTACGTTTTAAGCTATAGAACTTGAAAATCGGTTCAGTGGTTCGGTCTCCAGGTGAGAGCAAAGAGCCCCAACAACAACAACAATATAAACAACAACAACAAGAAATGGCCACAACAAGAAATGGCCATGCTGTGGCCGCCGAACGGGTCGATTGTTGTCATTAAAATTTGTAATGTGGTGAAATAGTTATAACACGACCCCAAATACCAAATTTCGTTGGTCTATGTGAATTCTGGGTCAAATTATAGGAGCTCAAAGTTTGGCGTTTAACATGGAAGTTCATGCTGAGGCTTACATAAGGACCGCTACCGCGATCCTTGATACAAACAAATTCAAAGTGAAAACGGGGTCATTTCATGTTACTTGAAAATACTGGTTTAACTTTAACTATATATTAATATTGTGAGTGGAATACACAGATATTTATATATGAACAACGTCTAGAAAATTGTTGGACTACAAATTAGTTTAAAAGGTAATGAGTGGCAGTCGGAGCAAGAGCAAATACCAATTACGGGAGGAAGGGGAAAGCGTGTAATTTTTCGACCCATAGAATTTATCAAATTTCTATCACCTTTCAAATGGTCTGGTACTTGACAGCCTGACGTCACCTGCACGAGGGTAATTTTTTTGCTAAAGTTTTCTGGTTTGGAGTGCGGAACACAGATTTGAAGCTTCTATGTAGGTGATCTAGGTTATGCTACGCCTTCTAAGTCATATTTGCTCGAGTAAGGACGAGTTAACGAATTCTTTTAGCTCTGTGAGGAACTTATCGCATTTTGCACGAATGAATGAATAATGAATATCTAAGCAAATTATATTTTAGTGTTTACATAAATTCACTTATTGCAAAAAAAATGTCTTTGAATCAGGATCACTCTGTAATAGGACTTGAATTCATATTTGTTTTCTTGAATTCATCTATTCTGTTGATCTCAGTGACAGTAACATTCGCTTCAGTGAAAGACGCTGGTGAATTAAATTGCAACAAAACGACAAGGTAGGTAGCAATTGTTCCAACGATCTGCAACACAGAAAATATGTCCCCAAACGGTATTTCTTTAAAATATATGAGTTTCATATCTGATTGTTACTTACAGTGGTAAACGTTCCCATATTGACCCGAAATAAGTTTCCAGCAGCAGTTATTTCCAGTGGGTTTTGAATTAACTTATTGGACAAAATTACATTATACAGTAGTGAAAAAATACACGATTAATGTAAATTATATTTGAAACTGGCGATTATTTTAGTTTAGACAAAGTAAGTTATGAGCGCACATGGATAAAATGACTTTACACCTGGTAATGAGCAGGGGCGTATCATCTTGTAAGGTCGCCGCAAAAAAAAAATTCACTTGTTTAGTACTGACACCAACAGACGATTTTGGAGGATACCACCGGACAGAAGTAAAACAAAAAAAAAAAAAGAAGTGCCAATGCAGACCGCGTTTGTTGTGAGAGTTGCCTGGAGACCCAAACAACATGAGCAACCGGTCAGAACAGTCGGCAGCCTGCCAAGCGAAGCCTGATCGAATCCTGCCAAGAATTAAGGTTGGAAAAAATTGTTGAAAAGTCGTCTTTCGACTCGTAAAAGATCCTGTGTATCACGAGACAGCTATCTTTTGGATATTATCCCTGTGAAGCATGGCACAGCTAACTTTTGATAACATAACCGAACTGCCTGTCAGTAGAGGCCATGCTGTGAAAGGCGAATCAGATGATTCACCCTTGTTTAATTATCACAATATTAGGCCTTTTTAACTCTCTTCAAATTAAAAAAAAAGAATTAAAATTCGTTGCATAGAGCACTTTAGTGGGATAAGGTAGTCTAATGGTAAGTACGACCGTTTAGTGTTCAAGAGGTAACAGGTTCGATCCTTACCTCAGCCAACCCTGTCATTTTCCGGGCAGTAAGGACCATATGTGATTCCTCGTGCTCGTGTCGATTGTGGCATCTAAAAGACCCCAGGATTTTTCAATTGGAATTACCTAGCTAAATTGTTCCTCTTGCCTTCTGGTGTAATAGCTTAGGCTAGATACGAAGAATTTAATACAATAAAAAGAAAAATTGAGATAATCTAATTTTAGTACCATCTCTTGCCGATAGATGCCGTTGTTAGCAAAGCGTGGATGTACTTTAAAGGTTGTGAATGCAATTATACGATGATAGTATAAGTAACATATTCTCAATATGTAAACAACAAAGATAAACCATCTAATGCCAAGTTAATGTGACAAAACATTGCTTTTTTTTTCATCAAATTATACTTAATTTAATAGGGTGGCTCAGTCTGGGTCAATAGGTCATTCTGTACCGGTGTGTCGTTCTGGGAGTAACAGAATGACCTATTCCAACTGTGATTTTCTATGGTGTTTGCCTAAATTGTAGTAAAATTTCTTTCTCCACTGCCACCAAGACCATGAAGAATACCATATGACAGCAGGCCACTGCACCTGTATGACACTTTTCATTTTATTTCCGTTCTCCCTTCCTTTCTGCTGTTTGATTTCCTGCTGTTCTCTCCTGCTGTGAAATTGACTATATTTATAAAAGTTTGGAAAGGAGAGGAGTTAACTTCTTTAAAGTATATATATACAGACCAACGCGTCGAGCTAATAACAACGTTAATTCTCCTTTGGGAGTTTGGCATCAAAAAGGAAAGAAGACGTCCGGTTAGCCGATTCAGATTATATCAATGTCCCCTTAGTGAGATGCAAGTTTTACCTTGTTGAGTATCTATTTTCAAAGTCTGAAAGCAGTCGTTAAAACAGAGTGCTTAAATAAATTATCCTTTCAAGAACATGTCCTACAAGATCCATACGATGAGCGAAATAAAGCTAAATTCCCGATGGCTTGCATACGGCGAAACATCGAGTTTCCACTTCTGTATGCTTACTTAATTGAAAAACGGGTATTTATATGAGAGAAACGCAGAAAGCCTACTAGAGTTCAGAAGGTTGTAAGTTTTTTTTTCCATACGGATAAAGTTCAGGACTTTATTTGTTGCATAAATAATATCGGTAATTTTGCACTTGTTTGGGCTGAAATTGGCCGAAGCCTACGAGACGCAGGACATGACAACAACCAGTGTCTCACGCCATGATCGACTACGTACTGCAAAACCAACGTGAGAGCAGGCTACTGCAAATAGCACAACTTCATCTTCCTTAATCATTAAAAACTTACTTTTGTTTGTTTGTTTATATGTGTCTCTTCGCGTTCGGAAATAGAAGGCTAAAAATGTGAGAAAAGTGGCGGAAGATAAGAAATGAACCCCGACGTCGTTTAGGCGTATTTTCGAAGTTTCACTGTGTAGGTGGTTATGAAATGTATTATGATGTGTAACGCATTAGCTAGTGTGGGCGCATACCTACGGGCTGCGGCCCCAATAAACGCATTGTTATTGTCAAATTTCCGGCTGGGAACATAGTCTGTAATTGTCGTACCAAGTAGGCGACATGTGGTCCAACAGTGTTGTCTGTGATGTGAGCAGAGTGGCCTTCGCACAAGACTGAAGTACGGACAGCGAATGGGTGGAAATGCTGTTGGACTTGCTATGTGGGTATTTAAAAACCAATATCTCAGAATACCCGTTTACCAGTTAAATAAAATTACATTACGGAAAGGTACGAAAATGTTTAAATTCTAAATACTAAATTACGTAAAGAAAATATATTGACAACAGAAAAGGGTCTAGATAATATCTCTACGTCTGAATTTGTAACATGTAACACAGTAAGAATTGGCCAGTAGTGTTTACATTAAGCCATTAGCCGGTTCTCGACTTATGTGTGAGGTAAAACAGGATGAGCTTTGGGTACGAGTAGTAGTGTAAGGGGGGGAGAAGTAGAAATGATGTAAATAGGATTACCAATTCCCATAGGATAACATGGGGAAAATGAAATCCAAGATGGCGTCTTTTTCCGAAAAAGCCATACTAAGCCCTGTCCCATGTTATTTCAATGGGTTAGTACGTAAACGCGAAGTACAGGAACTCCATAGGTTTAACATGGGCTGACGGATGTCTGTATTTCGCATTCACGTACTAAACTACCTATGACGTCATCACACCCCTCCATGCCCCTGATTGGTCCCCCAAAGAAAAGCTGAATGGTTGAGAGGCAATTCTTGGCATTGCGAGAGAGAGGAGGGGGAAGCCCAGAACATTTCTTCGATTCATGGCCTATTCGTGGCCCGAGGAAAAAAAAATCAATTGCGTTATTTCGTTTAAGCTAACACGTAAAATAAAAAAAAAAAACAAGGTTCTTACGAAATGAGGAGAGAACCGTATTGATGGTTCGGGTTTTTGAGTGGTGAGGGGGGTGCGGCTACCACTTGCCCGTCGCAGCTGTCTCAGCCCCCCCCCCCCCCCGGCACGCAGTTTTAAGTCGCGGATAAATAATTATTTTAAAAAATGCACCCTTCTGTCTTCCCATTGTTTTGTTGCGTTGCAAAACAGAAGCCGTAAATAACATGGGCTATCATTGTGCATGAGCCTGAAAACGACATACTAAAATAGGCTGCCTACGAGTTTGATTATGAAATCGCGTGAGGATTTTGGGTGATTCGTGGAGTGAGTGGGGTGGGGTGGATGGGTGGTGCTCGCACCACCCATCCACCATCCCTGTGGCCCGCCGCCGCTCGCCCCCATGGAGTATTTTTACTTCTGTCTCCCGCGTCTCTTTCTTTCCTGGATTCCCAACTTTAAGATATATTTGACTTACATATTCCTATATACTACATAATAACAAAAGTATCATCAAAGAAAACAACACAAACATATTTTTAAAGTAATAAGGTTTTTATTTTAACCTAACGTAAGAGCACAGAACTACACACTCTTTAGCATATAAAGCAAGATTACATTAGGTATTACATTGTATACTAGATCCAGCATGGTCTTTAGCATACGTAAAAAATGCGAAATATATTTTAAATGAGAGTTTATCTCGCTTTCCATTCTTTGCTCACCATATCATACATACACTAGTTCTGTTCCATTATTCATTTTGTTTGGCTTCGCATAGTTATGTTCTTTCTCAATAATATTAGACAAACGAGTCCTTTTTACTTCTTCTTTTCTCTTACTTGAACCAAACTTTAGTGGCAAACGAGGTTTTTTTTTATTCATTTTTTTTCTCACGTCATCTTCAAACGTAAACCTCACATAACTACGCAGCCTAGGATAGGCCTCGTTGAACTCGTCCCAGTTGCTAGCAACTTTGCCTCAATGGTATTCACGTAAGTAAGGGAAGGATGAGTTCCAATTCTCATGTTTTGACAGAGGATCATCTCCCCAATACCAGTTGGTCAGCACTAAGTAACAGTAGGGGGCACATCACGGTGGCTCGATCATCGTCGAACTTGAATAACCCGGTTTCGGCCATTTTGATCGCTGTCAAGTGACCGGTATGACTCCATCTGTCGGCAAACGTTTTCTCGCGCTCAGAAATCGAGTAGTAGTGGTCCGTCATCTCTCTCACTGAAGAAAATCTGTAGGAAGAATCGATGTTTTATCTGAAAAGATTAAAAAAAAAGTGTTTTAGATTAAACAATCTTATCTTTTTTTCTTCTACTGTAAAATATAAAAAAAAGTAAAAAACATAAACAGTAAAAAGTAAACTCTCGCCATTTTTTCTTTCATCTCTTCTACTTCAGTTGAAAAAAAAACGTCTTACCTTGTTTGTCTCACCTTTTATTCCTTCGTTTCATTCGTTAAAAAAAAATACGTAAATTAAAAAAAAGTAAAAACATTTTCTGTCCTTTCAAAACAAACAAAAAAACGTTTTCCAAAGCAAAAAAAAAAAAAACTTTAATTGAAAATACATTAGATTTCTTCTGCTGTAAAATCTTTTCCAAAACAAAACTTCAATTGAACTTCTATAACTCTACTTCTACTTTGAATGTAAAAAACATGTCTTAGATTAAACAGTCTTACCTTTCTGTCTCACCATTTTTCTTCAGCTACAGCTGTAAAAAAAAAAAAAAAACACGTTCATTAAAAAAGTATAAATCTTTTCCAAAACAAAAACTACGGTCGAAAAAAAACTGCAGTCTCTTCAAACTTTGTATTTTATTTTTTCACACAAAAGTATTTTTTTTCATTTTGATTGTTTCTCTCAATTGAGAAGTTGAGAGGATGAAAGTTGTGCAGCTGTGGGAGAAGGTATTTTATTTTTTCACAAAGCATTGTTTTCTCAATTTTCTCGTTTGAGAATATTAAAAAGTTCACTCTACTGACCTAGATCAATTTTCTGTAACTTGCAGAACGAACGTTCTCTCATTTAGAGCTACGGACGTTTACAGCTAGATAGAACAAAACAAAAGATGATGAAAAAAAGATCTCGTTTACAACTGCCGATTTTTTTTTTCAGTTTTGAAGAGAGAAGTTTACATGCTTCGCTCTACGGAACAACATACACCCCGTTCGAAGATGGGAACAGAACCAAAAAAAAAAAAACACAAAAGTTCTTTTCACATATTTTTTGGGCTCGGAAATTAGTCAGTTGTGAGTTTTAGCAACCTTACGAAGATTTTTTAGGACCTCAAGGAATAATGTAAAGTCTGAAGAAGAGCAGGATGCTAACCCGAGGAAGAATGAATGTAACTTCTTGAGACGGAAACAGTTCCTACATTTACGTAAGAAGTTTATATATTCTGGCTGTCATTTCGTTTTTTTTTTCTCAACTTGTTAATCTTTGCGACAACTAATCCTCCGACATCTTTTAAAAAGAGTAAAGCCTACACGATCTTACAGCTACGAAAAGAAAAACCCAACACCTATCTACGACAAAAAAAAAAGGCTGGAAGAGGAGAAATAATAGACTCGCTAGCAGTTCGGGCCGGCTACCCCTCCCTACCCAATACCTTACGTTGAGGAGGGAAGGCAAACGAAAAAAAATGAACAAGAGAATTTTAATGCACTGGAGGGGAAATAAAATATGAAGGAAGAGATCTTGAGAAACCGAGTCGGTTCCTCCCTTGTGGTGGGAATGGACTAATTCATTTTGTCAGCAGCTCCGCGTTTGTTGTATGTTTAAGGAGAGGAAAAAAATTAAACAAATGATAATACACAAATGGCTAGAACGAATAGCTCGTTGAGTTCATTATTAAATGTTTGCTTCACAAATGTAGAAGAAAAAGATGGATACGGACGGCATCTCACGTCTGTATTTCCTACAAAAAAAGTGCGGATTTTCCCATAGCACAGTGTCGTAGCTGTTAGGCAGAATAAGGTTTCTAAACATTACATGTATGAATGACAGAGTAGGTGAACAGCATACTCATACATCGCGATAAGTGACCCAGACGAACTCCATATCATACAGGGCCCAATACTTAGCATATGCTCTCTCTACAAGTTCATATAATGTACGTATTAAATCAACGTTTCACATTTTTTTTCAGTCTGCATTTATTCGACTCAAATGATTGCTTTTGAAAAATTATTAAAAAAACAAAAACCTCTTTTGTAGCAACAGCGCTCTGGACGTATCCATAAAGATAATGAAGGTGCTCGATCGAACCAGCAGATCGTTAAGTAAAGTTTAAGGAGAAACAGTATGTTCAGGCAGATTGTACCATGAGATCGTCTTTAATTTCTGATGCAGGAAAAAGTTTATCTAAAAAAAGGTTACCGAGAGAACAAAAAGGTTATGAGGAAACCCGAGAATTTGTTGCGCCAACGTCAGAACCTGCCAGCTTCGACGTCAGAAGGACGCTCGGTTAATTACAAGTTGACATTGTTGGCAGAATGTAACGTAGAGGCTGCTTTGGTTTGGCAGCAAATTTTACATTTTTACTTTTAATTTTTTCACGTTCCAAAAATGAATATGTTTATTACAGCCGCAGCCCAAAGCTACGTGGCCTGCTACAGAAGCTAACGTACATAGAACAAACCAACCATTAATGACAAACTAACTCACGAAACCGTAATAATAACAGTCAACAGGCATCTCTAACGCCCCACGTCCAACCTTTGATCATGTAGAAGACTCATAGCTATTAGTAAACCCACTATGTACGAGTGAAAGGGTGTCTGCTGTCAAGTAAAAACTCAACCACATGACGACATCGTCGACGATGTTTAGTCACAAATGAAAGGCGCCGAGCTCCTGGGTAGACCCGTAGCTTACTACAAGTTAAAGTAACTGACATGGGGTACAGCAGAAGAACAGAGTGGAACAAGGAGCAGAGACGGATCATGGGAGTAGGCCTATACACACGAAGAAGAAGCACTCAAGACGATGTCTCGGGGTCTGTGGGAGACTGCAACTTGAACATGCTGCTGAGACATACCAGCCCATCCCATAACGATGAGCAACAAGAAGGGAATGCCCTGTACTCTGAGTTTACCAAAAAAAAAAAAAACCCGACGACTATCTCCGAGGATTACTTTGTTTTACTAACAGAACGATGCAAAGCAGTTTCCAACTGCCATCCTACATCAATGTTAAATACAAATTTAATCGTATTTGAGTTCAGTCGTTATGATAGACGAACCTCTCTTCAACAGGTTTGCAAACAAAAGTGAACAAAAAAGAGTTTAAACAAATTTTAAAAATAACTACTACTCCTTATCGTCGTAAAACATGCCTCAGAAAGGACGAGTATTTACGAAAATTTATAGGGTACCTAGCTTTAGAGGATCACGCTGTGCCATTTACGTCCGTCAATATATAAGTGCAAAAGTCCCAAAACTCCAGCGCAACAGAGTTTGCTCAGTTGTATTAATCAAATTAGTTTTCCGGTAGATATTAGTAGATTTAAAACGACGAGTAAAACGCGCGAGCGCCGGCCGGATCAGCCTAGGGGAGGAAGTTATGCCCGCCGCACAATTGTTTCACCCGAGGGGAAAACCTCTGCCTGCCGCACTATTCTTTTCCGCATCACGCACGTTGAAAAAACAAAAACTCTTTCGCTCAGTGAGAAGGTTTATTCTTTGAAGACCTAGGAAAGAAGGATTCAATTTTGCTAAACTCTTAGGTCTTAAGGAAAAACGTGTTTTATCACGAAAAAAAAAATACAAACGAAAACAAACTGTTTCTTACAATTGCGGGGTACAAAAAAATAAACGATTCATCCAACATTCGGTCTCGTAATTTATTTTTTTTATCTTTTGTTGTCGACCGCACGAACTGGTTTATAATCTAAGCCTCTTTACACGATTGACTACAATATGCACTTACGACTTGATTTAATTATTCTAATTACTTTAATTAAGAGATAGTGACACGATTTACTTCCTTAGACCTCCGCGTTAAAAAGACTTAACGTGGTAACTGTGGCTCAAAATACTGCCATAGACTTTAACAGGTAAACCGTCACAACCTTCCTAGGCCTACTAGTAGATTCAGAGCCCCTCAGGGCGCGTTCGCTCAATGCCTGAGGGCAGGTAGGCGACCGTGCGAAGGAGCCCATCCTTCCTGCTTGAAATGTACAAGACGGAAAACAGCTTTACAAGCCAGAAATAAAAAAAAAATCGTTCGTTCTTAAAGACAAACTAAGCGCTAAGACAAAACCACGTAAGATGTATACACACGAATGTATACAACGATTGCAGATTGATTTAAAAAAAAAAAAAGCTAAGGCAAAGTGAAGAACCCGTACGATACTGGGTGAGGCAGTGCTTACCCCGAGAAACGTCCGTTACCCTTATAAAGAGCGAATTAGTTTTGGGGAAAACTAAAGTTTTGACGAAGTAGGCATAATTTCTCAACATAATATGGAACAACTAATGGGAAAAAACAACGAACGGGAAGAATTAATGAACTACGCGTTGGAGAAACGTGAATAAAAAATGAACTCTACAAAAAATTATATTCTACAAACGCCAGATTATCATTGGACTAGCCCAGCTGCGCTGGCTAAAAAACAACGATACGATCTTGAGCTCATCTCCGAAGGCGTGTATCACGTTTCTGTATTTTTGCGCACACAGGTTAATAAAACGTTCATTTTAGTTCGTTGATACATGTTTCACTATTCGCGAGGTTCATGCTTCGCTGCTTATAAGAACGGGTGTTGAACGTAACGTTACTAAATCTTTCGCGTTTTACAAAAAAAATATGAGGAGCGCGTCGAAGACTGTCGTTATTCAATAGAATGTGAGAGTACGAGGAAAGTAGCTCACTTCTATTTGTAATGAGGGAATTTTGCGACATGAAAAAAAAAAAGGAAAACGACTCCGTCAACCTTGCAAAAAAACCTTTCTTTAAAAACTACGTCGTCATTAAGACATACACTGTCATTGAGATAATCTATAAGGAACGAAATAATGTTTGCAAAGAACAAAGGGCCGAGCAGTCGTCAGCCACCCGTTGCTTCAATAATGCTCGTTTCAAAGTTGGTTCAGTAACAATTACTGCATGCACTATCGCTCTTGATATGAACCAAACAATTTAGCCCCACTGAGAAAAACAGTGTCGTCCTCCGGTGAAAAAAACGTAATTAACACCATGCTTTTCCAAGCAAGGAGGGGGGGGGGGGGGTGGATGCTTGCTAGAACTTCGTGCGTTAAGCATGGTGAGCTAGAGTCTTTTAAAGCAACGCACGGTATCATCAGCTTCCTCGATAGACATATCTACTTTAAACTCGTAACATTGTTGTTGTACGACATTGTTGGTCCCGTAATTATGGTAAGTCGAAAGTTTAGCGAATATTCCGTTCGAATTCTGAAAAAAATTGTAGCTGTCATTAAGAAAGCATGCTAGTTTCGAGATAACACATATCAATCGTCGGTCTATCCGTTACCTAGTCTGAAGGTCGCTAATGTCGAATGCACATGCAAATGCGAGATGAGGTTATGACTAGATTATCATCTGGCTTTTGATTTAGGCTTTAGTATATCAGACCCTCTTGCATACTAGCAACCTTATTGAAGCGTTCAGTTATTGATTAGAAAAAAAACCTAAACGACGGCAATTTTTTTTTAGTCTTGTTGCAGATTTTTAGTAAACCAAAAAGTCAAAACAAACGAAACGAATGCTGATCTCCTAAAAAAATTAAAACTTAAAAACCCTAAAAACTAAACTGCTAAGAAAGAAAAAAAAGACGCGATCGCTAACAACACTTGTTACAAATTCCCGTCAAAATGCAAAGTTTCCGAGTTCGAACGAAAGACATGGCAAACGAAAACTGTAGACCAAATTTTAAGAATTGAACAGTTTACAAACTAAAAAAAAATGGACTGGTGGAATGCGAGAACTTATCGTTTTTTAAATGATGTAAGTCGAACGATTAAGAAACCGCCGTATAAACGATGGAATGAGTTTATTGCAAAAAAAATAAAATATATTGAATAAATTTTTTTACAGAGGCCGAAAGTGAACAGATAGAACCAGACAAACAGCCGTTGTAACAATTTTTTTCTCTAATAAAAGATTGTTTGTAAATATTTAAAGGAAAGCCACAGCAGTTAGATCACCGTTTCAATTTCTGTTTCTCTTTCCGTTGTGCGGACAAGGAGCTGATCGAATGTTTTAACAACCTGATGGTCTTTTGAAATCGTGAAACTTCAAACCAATGCAATCCTATTTTTTCCCGAGACTATAGGCAGATCGTATCAATGCAGATCACGCTTAGGAACCTCTTATTATTTTGTTGGTCTAGCTTCCCGCGACAATTGAATTTGAATTTTTTTGCTGTCCTTCACCAATTGACTTGACACGTGTTTCAATTGTTGGATCGCAGTAATTCCGCCTCGCCTGTTTAGACAATTTTGGTTGTGAATGGTTGTACTATTTAGCGGTTGTGCTAACTCTCCAATCTTTGGCAGGGATTTTCAAAATTAGTGTTTGTGGCGCAACTGAATTTGAATTTTTTCGCTGTAAAAGTAACTTTTTCCACTCGAAAAGTTTGTCTACTCATTCTGAAAAAAAAGACAAACCTTTTGTTTCAGAAAAATGCATGCCGCGCAATCACACGAAACCTCAGGTTTACACAAACCTTTTTTTTTACAGTAAAACCACACCACAGCTCACAAGACGACATTTAAAATTCTGACCAATCTATCCTTGCCTACTTTGTAGTAATTTCATTTGCTCTGAAGAAAAAACAAACTTTTTTGAGTTACATGACAACCGCATGTTACAGAAATAAAACACCTCTCGAGATAAATTCTATCCCAATACCTACTTTGCTACTCATTGTCAAGACAATCTTGAAAAGGAAGTGGGGGAGGGCAAAACCTTTTTTTGATGCTCATCATACGAGGAAAAATAATTTCCTCCAGCATGTACCAGTTTAAAAGAAAGTTGTTAGATGTTGCTACCGTAGATAGCCGAACTGTTGGCTTCTTGATTCGAAATAACTTTTCCCTCAGTTCAAATCTGATACAATTTTGATGGTTGTACCTGCTGACATTCCAACTTCTGGCAGGGATGGTTTTTTTCAAATTAGTTTTTGTAGCCTAGTGGTACACGTAAAATAAAAACATGAAAATTATCTCCATACATACAGCGTGTGAACTGTGAGCGAAAGCTTAGATCAAGACCTAACAAATGACAGAATGGCGTGCAGAAAAGATAACTTGAAATTATCTCCTTCATAATTATTAAGTGAACAAACGCATCGTTTTCCGCAATTTTCAACTGCGGAACGAATACAGCATTGGGTAGGGGGAAAAAAGTTTAAACTTCGATCATAATTGTTCGAAGTAACTCCTCCTCAGTTCAAACACAATACAATAACACATCGTTGTGCCGTTCTTTTATTGCACTGATTCTCCCACCTTTTTTTTTTTTTTTAGATAGACCTACTTTTTTTCAAAATTATTGTTTTTCCCAACACACATATGTAGCCTGCACATATAACATGTTCCTATAGCCATGTTCATATCGGTAGGTATACGTTGTGTTAATTATTTGGCAAAGATCTTTTAAAAAATTGGCTAGATGACGCTACGTTATATTTTTTTCCTACCTCCCGGGGGGCACTAAGTAATGTTTTCCCCCTCAGTTACTGCGGGTTGTTCAAGAAGTAAACCTTTTGTTTCAAGTTACATGACACTCGAGAAACAATTCTGTTGTTTTGAGATACACGATGCGAAGAAGAAATACACGTATTCACAATCGCAAGTAGCCGTACATGTTACACAAACCTTTTATACATAACGTAATAATTCAGCATTGAAAGTTTACGAGACGAAAACCTGTCTGTCTCTCATTTGCTCTGAAGAAAAACAACAAACCTTTTAAAATAACATAACCAACTACATATTACAGAAATAAAACGTGACTGAACAATCACAATCACATGTTACACCTTTCTATTACATTACGCAATATTGAAAACCTATCTGACTCTGCAGAAAAAATCTTTTTGAGTAACGTAACAAACTACATGTTACGGAAATAAAACACCTCACGAGATAAAAATTTCACCTTATTACATAACGCAATATTGAAAACTTTGCGAGACGAAAATCTGTCTGCCTCTCATTCGGTCTGAAGAAAATATACTCAACCGTACAATCACACGAGCATGTTACACAAAAACTTTCTATTACATAAAGCAATATTGAAAAGTTTGTGAGATGAAAACCGTCTGCCTCTCACTTACCTCTACAGAAAAAAGAACAAAGTACATGACTGAAACATAACAAACGTTACTAAAACCTCACGAGATAAAATTTCACCCAATGATACTCATTGTCTATACAATCTTTCCTTTATGCGTGGCATATGAGGAAAAATAATTTCCTACCACGGAACAGAAAGTCACGGAAAAAGAAAACTGTAAGATTAAAATAAAATAAACTAGACAATCGTTTCCTCTATGCGTGACATATGAAGAAAAAAATAATTTCCTGTTTAAAAGAACCTCAGAACAGAAAGTTACTGAAAATGAAAACTAAAAAGAAAACTCACCAATGGTCCAGGGGTTCGTCCAGCCGTGATTCCTGCGTCCGTCTTTATATAGTCCGAAATTTAAACGTGGAGAGGGTAGGAGTTTTAAAGTATTTTGTTTATACATCAAGTTTTAAATCGGGTTCTAAAGGATGGAAACAAAGTGTGCGAAAAGAAGTCAGACTCTCCGTCGCATTCTTTCATGAATTTATTGTTTTTTCCTTAGACATCACACTTTCCCCATGATGTCTGCGGTCCTCCTAATTTTTTGATGCATTTTTTGTTGCATTTTTTGTTAATGATTTGACGCTACGTAGCATCGAACATTTCTGATTTCGAGATCGTATTTTCCACTAGTTTTTATTTTTTGCGCCGTTTTTTTTTACCGCGTGTTAACGGTCTTGTTTGACTGCGAGCGTTCCGAAGGCAAACATTAATTATTTTTACCCCTCGCGAAGCTGTGGGAGGGAGGGCTCAAACGCGTTTTCGTCTGGGCGAAAGAAGAAGAAAGAAAAAGCCTGCCTAGCGTTTGTCCGGCCAAGGCGAGGGAACAGCTCAGAAGGTAGGGAATTTTTTTTTATTAGTCTTATAAGACAATTCTTTTTACGGCTTCTGTTTTTTGAAACTTTTATTTTACGTGTGTTATGGGAAGACATAACGATGAAATTACATTCTTTGAATAGAAGGGGAGACGCGGGAGACAGAAGTGAAAATATTCCATGGGGGCGGGCGGCGGCGGGCCACAGGGATGGTGGATGGGTGGTGCGAGCACCACCCATCCACCCCACCCCACTCACTCCACGAATCACCCAAAATCCTCACGCCATTTCATAATCAAACTCGTAGGCAGTCTATTTTAGTATGACGTTTTCAGGCTCATGCACAATGATAGCCCATGGTTATTTACGGCTTCTGTTTATAGCTCAAAAACCCGAACCATCAATATGGTTCACTCCTCATTTCGTAAGAACCTTGTTTTTTTTTTTATTTGACGTGTTAGCTTAAACGAAATAACGCAATTGATTTTTTTTTCTCGGGTCACGAATAGGCCATGAATCGAAGAAATGTTCTGGGCTTCCCCCTCCTCTCTCTCGCAATGCCAAGAATTGCCTCTCAACCATTCAGCTTTTCTTCGGGGGGACCAACCAGGGGCGTGGAGGGGTGTGATGACGTCATAGGTAGTTTAGTACGTGAATGCGAAAAACAGATATCCGTCAGCCCATGTTAAACCTATGGAGTTCCTGTACTTCGCATTTACGTACTATACTAGGGCCACTAAGAGAATGACTTGATGTTATGATCGATTGTTTAAGTCATGACCTAGCTTGCTTGTTTTATGTGCATGCAAGGTGCACTCTTGGCCATTCATTACCGTTACCAAAGATGCTTCCATGGTTTGGCAGCGCTACGTACACGATCGGATCGAGGGTCGTCCGTGCATTAGCAATGAATTCAATTGGAATGATCGTTTTGAGACGTTGTTATGGGTACGTCAACACATAAAATAATTTTAGCAGTAAAGAAAGATAATTTGTGGTTCCTCTCATAACATAGTGAAGTGAGAAAATTTTTGTTCCACTAGAAGTACTTTTAAAAACGATTTAAAAACAAGGTTCGTTACTGAAAATATAAACGCCGCTCGCGCTTAAAGCATCATTCATCTTCCCCTAATGGTTGCCAGGCAACAACAAGTAACGCAGGCAAGCCATCCAAATGTAGCTGCCCAAAATCCAAACAAACAAAATAATAGTGAAATATTAAATTAAATCCATTTTATTTATTTTTTATTAAATAAAGGTAAAGTAAAATAAGACAAATGAAGCTCCACGTGTCTAAAATAATCATAGTGCTACCCAACACGAAAAACTGTTGGACTGTGTACGGCAACTGTTAATTCGGCCGTAGCCGTCTCGTGATTTCGGCAGTGTTCTATTACTTTGATTAACAAAGGCCTGGCGAGGTCGAAGATAGTTTACAAAAAATTTACACATGTTACCTTGAAACGTGTGTAAATCCTGGATAAACGGGGAAAACAAATACATTAAGTGTTAGTTGTCATACTCTCTCGTTGACCTCTCGTTTGTTTATATACGTAGAACAAAGTGGAGATACAAATCGACATCTGTTTTGTCCACTCCGATCATTTCGTGGGATTTCTTGTATCTAGACGTTAACTCTGTAGTGTTGCATGTATCTTCTTTCAATGATTTGTTCTGTTGACAAACATATTGAATCGTAGCACGAAACAAGGAATTGATGCATCGTTATCCCGCGGTTTCTTTATCACCGCCCCTTACTTTAATTGCTGTATAGCGCCGATTACTACCATAAAAATATGGAAAACTAGGTTGCGCTTCCCTCCCCCCCCCCCACCAATCCTCATACTAATTTGTCAATTTAGTTTGTAATACAGTACATTGTAATCAGCAGCTGGGAAATAACACAAATAAGAGCACAATGGATTTTTATTTTTATTTACCAAGACTTCTAACAAGACGGCTATCCTTTTTCCAGCAAACCCCAAGCATTCCTTTGCTCTGCCGACACTTTCTTAACAATAGGGAGTTGTTTATTTGTACGCATGTCTACAATGATAGGTCTTATTAACGTGTCGAAAAAATTGAGCTGCGAAAGGGTGACAGACGCGGCCTTGTTTTTCCCCCGGCGTCTCTACATCACTTGCCCGGAAAAGTAATAGGCTTACGCGCCTTGCATGAGACGTGTAGCAATTTAGCAAAACGTTACAACACTCCAGTAGCAGCCACTGCACACTTTCAGGAATGCGTGTTAGTTCTATACTCTCCAAATTCACTCACCCTGGATTCGAAATACTAGACGACGTTTTAAACATCTCCAGCGCTTGACTGTGTTAAGTTTTACCGCGCTTCGTTAACGAAGTCGAATTCGACGCCATGTCTGAGCTCGATTGAACTCGCTGTTGGCAAGGTGCACCTATCCTACTGGCAAAAACGCGCGATATCCGACGAACGCCGAGCCATTCTTTCAGTGGCCGGACTATAACCCATTGAAATAACATGGGACGGGGCTTAGTATGGCTTTTTCGGAAAAAGACGCCATCTTGGATTTCATTTTCCCCATGTTATCCTATGGGAATTTGTAATCCTATTTACATCATTTCTACTTCTCCCTCCTCACACTACTACGAGTGAGTCCCGTGTGTAGGTCTAATTTAAATTCAAAACAGTCGAAACGGTTGATTAACTATGTTAACGAATCCTTGAGTTAGTTTAACTAATTCATTGAGTGTCTGGTAAGGTGTGCTTTACTATGTTTTTTTTTTCCATCTGTTGGCTACATCATCGGTGGTGCTCGTGGGGTTTGATAAAAGTGGTAAAAGTTTTTAAAGTAGGTGTTACAAGAAAAACCAGGTAAAGTGTGGTTCTGGTGTTCGGCTCGCTCTGACGCAGTGCCGATTACAGGCAAAAAGCCCGGGTGGGCAAGCTCTAATTTTTCCTATGAATTTTTCTTTGAAATTTTGCTGGAGCCCGTTATTTTTTTAAGGATGTTTGGTTCCCGTTCTGACTCCCTCCACTCCCCTCCTCCAAAACTCGCCATTTGCTAGTGACATTTGGTGAATAAGATAAAACACAATGTTATCGTTTGTTTCGGTTGCATCCACAAGAAGGAAGCAACGGGAGGAGGGCATTGCCCCTGCCTTTTTTGCAAAATGCGCTTTTTGTAAAAAAAAAATTTCTTTTTTTGGCCTACATTTGCAGGTGCGGTATTGCCTGGAACGGATCTAAAGGCTTCTAAGGCCTAAAAATGCCTTAAAGGGAAAAAAAAAGGAGTAAGAAAGGCAGGGAAAGGGTAAAAGTGAGCAAAACAAATTATCACCAGACATTTACTATGCCATTTTATTAAAATTTTCTCCTGCCCTCTAGGAGATCTGTGTACGCAACTGGTTTGTTTATGACTGAAACCTTACGAAAAACACATGCTTCAATGATCATTTGCTTGTTCATTTGACTGATCGTCTCTTTGTCTGTCAGTGGCGTTCCATCAGTAGAGTTCCAACAAGTATTGTGTTCGAGCAAAGTGAGGTGACGCTGGATGAGCGAGCGTCAGCAAGCGAATTAGCTAGTATTTAGAAAATGTTTCATGAAAACTGAAAACTCCTTATACATCTAAACATTTAACGTACATATTCTCTTCCCCACCGAAGCAAACAAAAACAAAGCACAAAAAAAATTAAAAAAGATTAATTTTTAAAAATGTTTAAAAATTAATTTAGTGTATTGTGATAGGGGTACCATGTGCAGTTTAACGAATAAATAAATAATTTAGATAAACTTGTTTTACCCAATGTCAACATCCATTTGCACCATGGTGTCATCACCATAGGCAAGTGAAAGTGGTGGTAGGATGTCATCACTATGGCTACCAACATGTGTTAAATAAACATTTATATTTTATATAAACAACCACTTGACCGATTTACTTTTTCTATGGTTTGTTGTAAAGTTATTAAGATACGCTACCAATAAAGTCCTACGATTCAATACCAAAAATGCAAAAGGTTTCACGGTACCGGATTGCAAATACTAAAATTGTTTAACAAAAGTTTAGTTGGAAATAACGGCCAGACTATGAGACTGGCACTCCAGCTTCATACGTATTAGAGCACGGTAAATTCTATTATCCTTTAAAAAAAAAAGCCATAAAAGTCGAAAATCGATTGGATGGTTTACGAGATATCAGCACTGATGCAAAAGTGTTTCACTAGTATGTAATGATCCAAGTCTCGCTGTTGTCGAACGTATGAATGTATTAGAATTGTATTGGCATACATTTTCTTGATAAATAAACTATCATAACACTACACATGTTGCGTAATACTTTGTAGTTTTGGTTTATTGTTATATGCTGTGGGTATATATATTTCCAGTATTACTAACTTCGAGTGTTAAATATCTGGAGGATTTGAGACACATGGCGTTTCTCGCACAGGATAATATTCACATGGAGTTTCTCATCACCGTCTTCAGAAGTAATAATAAAACGTTTAAAACGTGGCAGATAGAGCCCTTGTTGAAACACACGAACTCACGTGGAGTCAGCCATCTTGCTGAATTGTCAATTGGACGTTTTCACGATGTGACGGGGAGAGGTGTTGAAGCTGCTAAGTAAGGGAAGCGAAGTAAGGAAATCCTTTTTCCCCAATTGTAGTGCTCACTGTTTTGGTGATTAGTAACAATTGCACATGTCCTGGTGACCTCATATTTAGTAGTATCATTGCAGTGCTTGGCTACGGCGTTGTTTTTAGTGTCGGAATTCACGGCAGTAAGATATTTTAAAATTATTTTATGCAGGGACACACCGGAAATACCAATATAACATGTATTGCACGCAGAGCAGGGGATGAAATAAACGATGTTTGCTGTCTTTAAACGATCATAGGTGCGGTGAAGTAGTTTTGATTACTTCTGGCGCCCACAATATCCTGACCAGACAGTCTTATGATCGTTTCAAAACTGCACACATATTTTATACCATCGTTTTGCACTGCATACAGTAAATGTTACATTGGCACTTCCGGTTTGACCCTACATAAACGAATTTCAAAACACTGCACTGAAATCAATTTCAATTTCCAACACTAAAATATCTCCTTAGCCAAGCCCTGCAACGAGACTATGCACTTACCACTTTTTCTGAAGCATCTGTGCTGCACAAACAATAGTCAGATATTAATTAAACCAAATGCGATAATATAAATCTTCAATGTCTTTCGAATAAGCAATAAAATGTGGTAATACTGCACTAAATAATTGTACAGTTTACAACTTAATAAGTAGAAGTAAGCAATATGGACAATGTTCACAAGCAGCCTGCCACTCAAACAATCAAATTTTAGCATTCATGGTATTAAATTCATCTTACCTTCCACTTAACTTAGAACTGTATTAAAGACATTAGACTAAAAAGTGAATTATTAGTAAAACTTTAAGAGCACAACGGAAATAACAGCACTGACAGTTGACAATGTTTGCTCTTTTTTTATTTTCGTTTGGATGCTACTGTATTTACAATAACTCCTTTCATGGCTGTAGAAAAACCGGGTAAGAACAAATATAAGTGTAGAGGACGGAAAAAATACTGGTTACTTGAATTCATATTCATATTCGCATTGAATTCATTGGATGTACACGTCTTTGCTGACCAAACTAACTATGACCATTAATGCAATTGACCATTCACTGAAACGATGACTTTCAATGATATTTCAATGTTACTTTCAACGATGACTTTGGTATTTCTGCAGAAATAAAGAAACCGAGCCGACTTGAGCAAATACATCCTCGATGTCCATCCTTGACGGACATCCTTCATGAATGATTTTTGCCATTGAAATAAAAGAAACATTGGACATGGTATATACTGACCGTTTGGCCTGAAATAATTTTTCAAGATCATCAGCGCTTTACCTGCTTATATACTGAAAATTCTGTAACGACATAAACTAATTTCGGAATAAGTCGACAAACCAACCTCCAATGTCTTCCGGAAGTCGTAGGTGGTGTTGCTTTCAAGTAATTGTCTCTGATGGAAAATTTTTAATCAGTTAATGGCAAAAAAATCAATTTTCCCTTTTACCATAATCAATTTATTCCGGGAATAATAAGTGAAAGCCATGAAAGTAAACAGAAAAATCGATTATCTGCCAATGAGACGTTTGTCTAACAGCGTGGTTTTGGCGTACTTTCCGAATGGCTTCCAACCTGCACAAAATATTCCTATGCATAAGTACGATAAATTGAAAAAAAGTGCTTGAATACTGCTCCTTTCTCCAATTTCTTTTACACCAGCCATTGACACGCTTTGACACCTTCATTTACTTCATCGTCAGTCTATTTTATTGCAAAATACGTATACTAAATAACGTCTAACATTTGTACAGTCTAGCCTGCCTAGGGAAATTGGTCACGTCATTGGTAAGTACTTTAGCCATTAATCGTATTGTAACAAAGTTTGATATTTACAAAATACCCATAGTATGGAATGGTGGATAGGAGGGCTAATAATAAAGTCTCAGTAACCTCCTAAAGGTAATAAAATTCCTAACCACAATTTTTTCGCAGAAAAAGTTATTCTGCATTCATAATTATTTTTATTAAATAAATTCTTCGGAGGTTAACGTAACTTGAAGAAAACTGCTTTTTATGATGAATTATCTTAATTTTGAACCTAATTTGACGTTTTATAAGAAAAAAAGAAAACAAGAAAGGAGAAAAGCAGGGTATTCGAACCGGGAAACTTCCCTCCATGGCAAAGGTCGAGATTAAGGACATAATTGGCCAGAATAGACCCCATAGCTGCTAAAGGAGCCTGGTAGTTTTGCTGGAATGGCAGGGAATTGACCGGGGGGGGGGGGGGATTGAGGCTTAATGGCGCGTCGACAACTTGGTCATTAGCACCAACCTCAGTCACAGTGCAGTGATCCGGGTTGCAACTGCACCACACATTACAGAGATGTTATTCAAACCCCTTACCTAAATCTTGTCATACATCTGTACCTGCTGCAAAAATTGAAAAACACCGGAAAGGAGAACAGACTTATTGCCCAACTGACGCGCAATGTCATGCGGGATATAGAAACGACGACGAACACCATCAAGATGGCGACAATCAACAAGTAAGTGCCGGACCGTAAGTGGCCG
>JAHWFP010012234.1:15567-33837 GCA_023313725.1 Lithobius niger | reverse complement strand
CAGTTTGTGCGCGCCATCCCAGTATTAATGAGCTGCCTGGTGATGTGCTTAACTGTGCTTGCAAAAGCTGTTATACAAAACGGTGTAGGTGCCGCAAAAACATTGTCTCGTGCACGCCCTTTTGCAAATGCAGAGAACATGTATAAAATACTGAATATGAAAATATTAACTTTGTGTGTGACTTGCGATTTATTTTAATGTAGCTAAGACTACTTTAATGTTCATACTTCAATACATTGTCACCTTTTCCATTAATTGATGAACATTTTGTGTTTTTTTCGTATAAAAAAATACAATTAATGGCGCAGGAAGAATAAAAACAGTCTTACATCATAGAAAACGGTATAAAGAATCCAAAACAACATGCCAGAGTTCATATAGGCATACTTACAAGTGCAGAATATGATGAAATTCATTACTAGCCACTGCGCGTATATGCCAAAAACAAAATGGCGGCCTATAAAATTTCTGCCCGGGTTGCCAGATGTCTACCCAAGATTTTGTCCATGCTTTAGGCATGCACTAACAGGATCTGAAGAGAAACCTAGTCCACCTCAAAATTCCTACGGGTCTTATGGCCAGGGACTGGACTATAACGTCATCAAATTACCACTGCACCCGATTTAAGTAATTCAACTCGAAGAGATCATGTCTACTTAAGTAACGTGGAAATAACCCAACTACACAAATAGTAATATTGTACTTGGCAAAATACCAGCAAGTAGTGTTTACTGTGGCATGAGTACAACATTACTATTCAAAGTTCACACTTCACCACTAATAAATGAACAATTATAAACTCTGTCCACTTGAATTTTCGGTGGAATAATGCAGCGTCCACCTTCTCCAGAAGTCCAGGAAAAAAACGAAGTGAACCTCGTTTAGTACTTCGTTTTTTGCCTGGACTTCTGAAGAAGGTGGACGCTGGATTATTCTACCAAAAATTCAAGTGGACAGAGTTTGTAATTGTTCATTTATTAGTGGTGAAGTGTGAACTTTGAATTGCAATATTGTACTTGGCAACGTAAATTTTATACGTCGCAACAGCTAAGAATTTTAACTCAATACTATTTTGGATATCCAGACCAACATTTTTTGTACCAAGAGACATGGTTACATGGAAATATTTCTCACTGTCTTTTCATAAATTTGGTATATCTAGACACACGCTAGTGTCGCCGCCAAGTAACAGTAGATCATCCCATTGTAGACATCCGTTTGTTAAAAAATTGATTGTTAAAGATAAAAAAAAAAGGCGGCCTCACTAGCAGACAAGTGTCTGTTAATTATAAGCAACTAAAAGCATATTTTGGCATGTTCAGGATAAATCCCAATGCGACTGAAATCTTTCAAATTGCGGTAAATACGAGGGGAAGGTGCAGGGATATCGAAAAAATCAAAGTTAAAGGCTGAGTGTCCACCATTCATAGAGAGAATGATGCGTCAATAACGTTGTTTTTATGTACGATTAGCTAGCTAGTAACTAGTAACGCTGGCCCCATGTTAAATGCCATAGACTCATTGCTCATGGCTAGCGCAAAATTGAGAAGGTCTACGAAACTGAACTTTTGCACACGGATGCATGGTGATCTGAGCATGGTCCTTTGTTGGTTTGGGGGTTGTAGGGGTCAGGACAAATGCGTGGGAGGGTTTTGAAATTCGCCTCCAGCGAATTTAAATTTCGTTTCTTTTCCAAGTTGCAACCAAAGATTTTAAGCAACAATGGCTTGAACGATCAAGACTGGTCCTTAGATTTATTGTAAAAGCCTGGACGAACTAAAAACTGAACTGTAACGAAGGACAAAATAAAGAAACATTAACGTTGCGTTGCCGTGGAATGCGTAAGAATAAAGGGATGCACGTTAGATGATGGTTACACAACAATATGAGCATCCACGAGCTAATGGGGTTTTTGTTAATAACCCCAAAATAAAATACTTCGCGTTCTACTGTATTAGTAACAGCGACCTTCGAGGGTTTCTGCATGACTAAATGTGAACGAAATCTTGAAAATTAAGGGGAAGGGGCAGGGATAAACAACTGAAGGGGATGTGCTGATTGAGTAAGTGAAGCGAACAAAATCAGCGATTGTTAGTCATTGTTTGCAAAAATGGGATTGAAGCATCTTAAACAGATGGTGTAACCTAATGTACGTTCACAGTCCTATGGAAGTTGTGATATCCACCCAAAACCAAAACTGGCAGAAAATCTTGCCAAGTTTCCAAAAACGGTCAGCCTTTGAAGGTAGTGATATCATTCAATCAGGGAAAGGCTGAAAGGTTTTGGTTTTGGGTGGATATGATGCTTTACATTTGGCCAGTATGGCAAACAGCAACACTTGTGCATATTGATACATCGATTGACATTAAGTACACAGATACATCGATTGACATTAAGTACACAAAGTGACAAATTAATGTAAATGGTACACCATTTTAATCACAGGTTAGTAAGAACACTACAGTTATAATTACAATACATTATTCAATCAAATGATTCATAATCAATTTTACAGTATTTTACAGGTTCTATGAACACGGTAAGGGCAATGTCTGTGGATAAGTGCATTATTAAGCAAAGAATCCATCAGATGGCACAAATCAAGTTGATACATTCATAATTGTATTGTAAACTTAATAAAACTAGAACATGTACATTTTCTGTGCTTTATACTTGCACTAAAGTAGACTGTACAGATAAACTTTCATCATAACCTTCTTGCTGTAATAAGGGGTAAAGAGTACAAAGCATAACAATTAATCTAATATGGAAGTGGGCTAAGTCCGATTGGTATTGTTATTGGCAGGGCTTCACTGATACTGCCACTCGTGTCAGCTCAAGGTACCTGCTTGCATGTATCGATACTTTGCACACTTTTTCAAAAATGTTGGTAAAAAATGACAGATATTGATGTTCAAATACAGTACACCATTTTAACAGATATGTGGAACTTTCGATTCATGCACATTTTTAGCCAGTAGGTGATCGCTTATGCCACACAAATAATAATAGATGTTTGTCAGGCACTGCCGCATCCTGGAAAACGCTAGGCATTTTGGCCTTTTCCCCCCAATTTTCAAAAAAATGCTGCTCGTTGCACATTTAAAGTCGATATTCTAGAATGATGATTTTGGAATAAGGGCTTCCCATTTACATTCTAAAATTCCTTTAATCATGTTAAAAAATTGTACAACAAAGTCTTTAAAGAGATTATGACCCTGTACTGACCACACAAAAAAGGGTATTTTGCCGGCCCTCCTGCCTGGCTGGGTGAAAATTGTTTCTATTGCCCGGAGGAAAAATACATTACCTGTGGTTTTGTTGCATTCCTTTCCTGAGGGATGCTCTCGCTGGAGGTTTCTTCAAATCGTCGCTAGATGGCGAGCTGCGCAACCCGGTCTGCGCATGCGCGACCCCTCTTATAAAAGCGGCTCGGCGATGCCCGCCTGCCGTTTTTTTACTCTCTCATTCAGTCAGGTGGTGACACAAGAGGGAAGGTAGGGCAGGTACAGGTAATGTATCTTTCCTCCGGGCAATACAAACAATTATCAGCCGGCCAGGCAGGAGGGCTAGCAAAATACTCTTTCTATTGCCCTTCGGAAACATAGATTAGCTGTGGTTTTGTTACAGTCAATAGACCTCATCAACTCTGGTGGAGGGGTCCACCTGACGGGTTGCCCTAGGGTTGCGAGCTGGAAATTGAAAACATTAAAATAGGAATTTGGTTCTCTTTCGGAAAAATTGGTGGCCCTGAAAAGGGCCGTTTGTTGAAGGGGTCTTGCATCTGCTTCAAGACATCTGATTCATGATATCAGTTGTTTTCAGCGCTTAAGGAGGATGAATTATCTGTCTGGCAGCGACTATGGGTCTCACACGGTTTAATCCAGTTTCTTGTCTTGTCATATCCCGGAAGTAATGGCTGGTGAAGACGACTGGTTTCTCCAGGACGTTGCATCCATGATGTCGGCTATTGCGATTTTGTTGTGGAATGCCCAAGAAGCCGAGATTGCCCTTAGTTCATGTGCCGTTGCCCTGATGTTGACTGGGTGATCGTTGGCGATATCTTCATAAGCGTTGTTTATGACCGTTCTGATCCATGATGCAATCATAGTTGTTGTTGTATCGTCGTAAGAGCTTTTAAAGCGAAGGAACAGTTGATTGCGGCCTTTGCGAAACTGTAGGTTTTCGGTTCGTTTAATGTAATAACGTAGAGTACGCACTGGACAGACACAGGAGTTTCTCGGGTTCATCTGTGGTGATGTTAGTTAATGCTGGAATTATAATTGGCTTGGTTGGTTCGCATGGTTTTTGCTCTGAAAGAAGCTCTGGGTTTCAAGTGGATAGCGGAATGGTTTTCATACAAGAAACAAAAGGCTGGGTCGATGAAAAGTGTTTGTACTTCACTGCAACGTTGTCCTGTAGCGAGAGCTGTTAGGAAAACTGTTTTCCTTGTTAGGTAGTTCAAATCTCTGTGCTGCATGGGTTCGTAAGGCGGTTTCCGTAGGGTTTCCAGGACGATGGTGAGATCCCAATTGGGGAACGGTTTCTTGATGGATGGTCTTTCATTTTCAAAGGATCTGATGAGTGAAGAAATGTGATTTTTGATGATGTGATGGTTGTTTGCAGCTTTGAAGATGGAATTTAGACCTGACCTGTAGACGAGAATGGTGGAGACTTTTAAATTTGATTAAACAGGGTGTCAAAGAATTCTAGGAGGTTGGGTATAAAAGGATTGACTGGATTGATTTTCCTTCGATACACCAATGAAACCACCTTTTTCCAGTGGTTGTCGTTGATTTTGTGGGTTTTGTTTGTTGATTTTTGTATAGCTTTGCTGGTAATTTGGGGTGCTTGTTCTGGACGAATTCCTGTCTCTTGGAGAAGTTTGATGATAGTAGCCATGATAGTGCCGAATCCTAGCTGGGAGAGGAGATTTAGGGTGTAGTCTCTTTTTGTTAAGAGCAGATGACTTGTCGTTTAAAATCCAATCGTCCAAGTAGGCGTTGGTTGATATCTGGTTTTGGTGTATAGCTGTGAAGATTCTTGATGCGGCGTTTAGGCCGAATGGTAGACTTTGAAATTCGTAAACTTTCCCATCGTATAGGAAGCGGAAGTAGTGGAGAATTGAGTGGTGCAGTGGAATGTGGAGGTAGGCGTCGGTGAGATCTATTGAGATTGTCTAGTCGTCTTGTTGAAGTGTTTGCCGAATGAATCGATCGAGCGATTTTTAATTGAAGATGAGACGTTTTCCTCCGGTTTTCTTTGGTGTGAGGAAGATGGAGCTGTAAAAACCTGGTTGTGAGGGATTTGGGTGAAGAATTCTGTCTAGAGTGCCTTTGAAGGTGGTTAAGCTTGATGCCAGGGTGGCGGAGACGTCAGGGGTGGTTTTGATATGAAGGTTGGGTGAAGGATGAGTGGATCGAACGTGATTTGTTCCCAGGCGGGTAGCAAATGGGGTAGGCGTCCGCCGACTGGGATTGGTGTTTGTTGATGATAGTCAAAAGGTGCTGCGTGCTCCAGGTGAGGGCGGCTTCGTTGGTCGTAGGATGAATTTCGGTTGGGCTTGTTTTTTTGCCTCGGTTGGAAGATTTCCCACGAAAGGAACGGTTGTCGTAGTTTCTGGTGTCATCTCTGTTGTAGTAACTTTTCGAGTTGTTGCTTGAGGGACGATTTTCTTCTCGTTGCTTTGTTGGAAAAGGTTGTTTGAGTTTTAAAATTGTTTCTCGGTTTGTTTTTGAATTTTTTTGACTTTTTGGAGATGTCTACGTGTGGTGCTATCTTCGGAATTTGGCCGTTGAAGAGTGTGTGGGATTCATAAATCAGAAGGTTTCATAGGATGTGACGGGTTGATTCGTTGAGCGTTGAAGATGTGTTCAAGGCGGCTTCACGTTGGATGAAGGTGGAGTTTAACAGCGCTTTGGTGAGCGAATTAAAAGAATGGAACGTAGCACAAGAAGCTTTCTTGAAAAGCTGATTGATTAGGTCTGCTAGATGAGTTGCTTCTGTTGGCTTGATTCTGTAGCGAGTTTTTCACATAGGGCGTTGATTGCCGTGTGGATGACGTCAGCCTGGGAGGCAGCACAGAGGCCGAAGCGTAGAAGCTTGTCACCGTCTTTGATGATGGTGGAAGCTACTTCGATCTGTCTTGGGATGAACAGAGAAGATCCAAAATCAATTTTTGTTTCCGAAGTGAGGAATTAATTTTCTTTGTTTGTTTCGAAATTTCTCGGGTTTGCAGAACCTTCTCCTAGGGTGCGGAAGTACCAGATTTCTTTGCCTGGTCGTGATGGAGGGGTTTCTTGATCGAGGATGAGGGGTTCACCCTTTACCAGAAGGGTGCCACCGTTGCGGAGGAGTGTAGTTAACAGGGCCGTGGACTGTCCTAATATTCTTCGTTTTTAATTTTGGCGGTCTCGTTGGCTAAAACCAAAACCGGTAGCAAGGCCTCGGTTTATATTTGGGGTGGCTGTATCTGGTGGAGGTTTGCATAGGAGAGCTGCTGGCACAGCTTTTTCAACCATTTTGAGTAGGCGGCGAAGAGGAATGGTTGATGTTTCTTCATCATTGTCGTCTTCTTCAGAATCATCATTGGAGAAAAGAGCATGCCGAGAAGATGAGGAAATTCGGTGTCCAAATCCGAGTCATCTTAAGAGTCATACAACGAGGAAGATGACGGAGAAGGGATTTGACGTTTGCGTGTCGGGAAGGCCGAAGGTTTCTGGAAGGGCGAAGTTGTTCTTGGCGTAGGCGTAGTGGTCTTTGATGTAGACGAAGGCGAACGGTTTGTAGAACTGGACGGTTGTGAAGTCGAAGTCGCTTGGAAGATGGTCCTGCCGTTGTGGTAAGGTGTTTGCAGCAGGATTGGTGAAGATTAGCCAGGTTTTGGTGTAAAACGTTGAGTCAGTTTGAGGGGAAGGAGTCTTTGACCTCTTTTTGAAGCTGAATTTTTTGATCGCATGGTACATGAGCCTGTGCACTTCTATTGCACTGAGTGAGTGAGTGCGGCGTGAGGCTTGGGAATTTTATGACGAAGCCGAAGATAAATCCAAAGGGACGTCAGTAGTTGGTTTGGGTGTTTGGTTAAATGAAGACGTCGAGGCGTCCTTTCTTGGTGGGCCGCAAGGTATTGGTGAAATCAGGAGAGAAAGAGGCGTAGGTGATAACACACGGTGTGATGTGGGTGGAGGCAAAGGCGGGGGCGAAGGCGAAGCGTCCACCAAACATTCTGGATCAGGAGGCGTAGGACTGGCGGGCGAAGGCGCAGTCTTAGGCGAGGGCTTGGCCGAAGATCAGGATCTTGCCATCAGGGACGGTGATGAACCGAGGGCGAAGACAGCCGTCTTGGGCGTTCCAAAAGGTGAAGACGAAGGAGCTGTGGGCGTAGGCGAAGGCAAAGCTAGAAGCGTGAGTAGCGAAGCGACCTTTCGATGCGGGTGGAGGGAAAAAAAGATGGTAGGCGGGCATCGCCGAGCCACTTTTATAAGAAGGGTCGCGCATGCGCAGACTGGGTTGCGCATCTGGCCATCTAGCGACGATTTGAAGAATCCTCCAGCGAGAGCATCCCTCAGGAAAGGAATGCAACTTAATATCAATTTACTCTCACCCACAAAGATTTCTAGACAGACTGTTTCGCCCTTGTTTCGGCTCGTCTGTAGAGAATACTTTGAATGGAGCCCCAAACAAGCAGACGTTTCTGCTTTTCGCGTGCTGAAACCATATTCGTTTCACCCTTGTCAGGAAAACAACAAAACCACAGGTAATCTATGTTTCCAAAGAGCAATAGAAAACGCTTTTTGTGCTAAAAAAAAAAGGTACCCTCATTATTATTTTCAGTAAATAATAATAAACGTTTCTCAGGCGCCGCCCGCATTATAGAAAACGCCCCGCATTTTGGCTTTTTTTCCCATTAAAAAAAAATTGTGCAGTCGTCGCCGCGAATCTTAGCTCCATCTTTAGTTTGAATATTTGGGACTAAAGGCTGTTAGTTATAAGCTCCATTTACCATTGTAGAACAGTACAAGTGCAAAGATACATAACCTACATAATCATGTTAAAAATTAATACAACTGGAAGCTTTTTAGGAGACTGCAACCTTGTATTGACCATAGAGAACCTTTTTCTGCTAAACTAAAAATAAAATCCACATGCCTCACCTACTTTTGGAAATTATTTGCCTGAGAAACAATTTTTTTTATATTTTGTGGCCTTAAATTATTCTCAAGGTATAAACCAAAAACAAGTTCCCCAAAACACATTTTACAGCAAAAAATGTACTACCATAACCTGAAATTTTTTCATAAACATAGTTCCTTCAATGCTAATTCAAGTTGTTACAGTCAAAGCTTGCTAAGTTCTCATTTTAGAAAAATAAAATTCAGCATTAAAATGATATTTAGTCCATATTCATAGTTCTGATTATACGCATGTCGTTATTCATCATAAGTACCAGAACAAACCACAAAATTATTGAGTACTTACTACCACCACCCCAAAAAAAGTTTTTCCCATTCTTGTCAGTTCAAATTGTGGCAACCTTATGTAAGCGACATATTCTCAAAGTGTTGAATTAGAATAATTAACGGCTCAATAATTTATATCAACTATAATCAATACTTAGCCCTTTTCCCATAAAAGTTCACAATAACCTTAAAAATAAAGCATTTAAAATTGCTACACACGACGAGTAACAAAATGACAAAAATTAAAATAATTCTAAATCAAGATTGACAAGTAGCATTAAAGACTTTGGCACTGCAACCATAAAACAGATTTATGATGTTTACGATTGAACTTGAGCATGAGTATATTAAAAATAAACTTCTACCATTAATCGTGTATGAAACGCCAGTGGGCTTGCACAGTTAATTTGGCAAAAATCAGAGGTGAGCATTAAATAAAGCACAATTCATTTCCCAATCTTATTTCTGGATATCTATCACAAAAAATTTGACGATTAAAACCTTTTTGAATGATGTCGGAAGGGGGACGAGGAAAGAAAGGCTAACCTGCAAGTGCAAGCACACAGAGGAAGAGTCCACTTTTATCCCACGGAGGAATAAGAGGCCAGCAAACATTGAGGGCACTAGCTTCCCATTATTTTTAAGTTAATTTAGCAGGAGAAAGACCAAGATTTAACACCTGGCGGGAATTCCACTATTTCACGATTCTGACCTTAAAGCATTTTAGGGGGGTAGGCGTTGGCTTTGTCTGGCCGTTTAATACACGTTTTGTGGTATAAAAGTAAAAATCAACTTTCGTACACAATTTTCCAGCGAGATGGTTGTTGGCATTTTTCTTCCTGATCTGGGCAAAGCCTGTTGAATGTAGTTTCTGGATGAAACCCTAAAATCTCTCTTTCTTCTTGAATCCGAAAGGAAAAAGTGGATTCGTGAGTTCCAATAAAATATCTGGAGAAAAAAAAGGTTGAATCAAAAAGTTCCATAAAAGAAATGAATGCTTTTAAGGATGCGGGTAACTAGACAACTACAGTGAAACCTCTTTATAACGATGTCAAAGGGTCCTTGAAAAGTAAAATGTTATATCTGGTTTATTGTTATAAACAATCACTTTTGCATGCATTGCTGCTTATAGAGCCTCAAAAATAGCATTGTTATAACAGGTTTATTGTTGTAAGAGGTATTGTTATGAAGAGGTTTGACTGTAGTAGGAATCTGGCTGTTGCAGACATAGGGCCTTAGGGCTTCGGGCAGATGACCAGGAGTGGTTAACGCTCGTTAAACCCTTTGAAACCCTTAAACCCTTTGACTGTAGTAGGAAAAGGGAAACAAAGGAAAAAAAAACCTGTGGCCAAGTTTCCGACCAAACTATGGGAGGGGGATGGGATAGGGCGGCAGACAGACATTAAAAAATGTTCAACAACATGTGCAGTGAAGTTAGATATCATTTGGTCCCCTGACACTGAGCAGGGTAATCTATTTACCGAACCATTTCTTCATTACAAAACGAGGGAAAGTAAAAGTACCAATGCAGAGTAAGGAACAGTGACTGAGAAGCGTTACATTTTAAGCGTCTTAATTTAAGTCTTTCCCCACAGAACACAATACAAGAACTGAAGCGCATTGCTAACTCAAAGCACCTGTAACAAGTCTCCGATTTGGACAAAAATGTGTCAGAGCACCCCCAATATTTTATCTGGATACGACATTAATGTTTTCGTTGAATCTTGACAACACACTAGTTAAGTCTCTTAAACAGGTAGCCATATTATAGCTTGTATTAGCATGTTTCAAAATAAACAGGCTTTTCTAAAGACAAGCCAGCCCCGTATGCTGTAGGATGTATAGCACAAGATGAGATGACATAACAAAATAAAACTGGCGACTAGTGACTTGACTGGTATCACTGCTACAAACGCTACCAGTTGAGTGCCACTCAGAAGTTAGGACAGATCTTACAGTAAAGCCAACACAGCTGAACCTTGTTTGCCTCACGCCTGGGCAAGTAAGCCTCTCGTGATTGTTTTGGCTGTTAATTCATTGCGACATTTACATTTTCTATTTGCACTTTTCGTATTAACTGCTTGAATAGCATTGGAAGCAACCAATTGTAGCCAAGTGTGACAAAGTTCTTAAGAGGCTATCGTATTTGACACTAGCTGCTACTGTCAACAGGTAGCCACTTGCGAACTTTCTACGTCCACAGTTTTGTGGAAGTGGTACGATTACAGCCAACAACCTGTCACACTCCCAGTACGACAATGTTGAGTAATGTCCTTTCCACCCCAATAATCATTGTAGATTAATGAATTATGGTTTCCTTACCTAGCATGAGCACAAATCCATTGATCAATAATAGCAACACCACCATCTTTATACGTAGCTTTGTCTTCTTTCGTAGGAATATAACGTACAATGTTTGGCAAATAGGAACTTAGCTCTGCAAATTCTGAAAGAGTAACGCAATTTATACCAAATAATACCTCCTTATAACGATAGTCCATGTGAGTTTGGAAACAGAAACCATCACTTTTGCAAGCATTATTGCTTGAAGAGCATCAAAAATAGCATTTTCATAAAAGGGTTATGGTTTTATATGTAATCGTTATAACGGGGTTTAAATGTAATATATTTTAAATTTCTGTTCAAAATTATTCTTCTACATTGTACACAACAGAAATGAATGACAGGAGTACCATGTAAACACGGACTAGCTCGTGTTGTCTTTCTTTCTTTGGCTGAACGAAAATTAAAGTTGAAAAATACGCATTACCAAAAGTTTTTGTCTACTCTTCTTGGTCTTGACAGTTTGGAGAAGCAGAGAATTTTCGGTTGCATCAATTGTGGTAGTTGTTGGCCCACAATCTTCCACCTTCGTCAGTCTTCTTAGTATTATCACTGGCTTTTAACCTAGTTGGCCAGGTTGTACTTTTTTAATTTACGTGCCGTGCCGTGCCTGCATCAATCTGTTGTGGCGATGGTGGCTCCCTCTCATCTCCTCCCTCTTGTGTTGGTATTTGGTGTTTTCCCTGCATGTGGAGAGTTTGGCAGTCAAATTGCGTCACAATCTTCACAAGGTTCTAGGACGAACACTCCAGGATGTATATCAACGGCAAATTAAGCTGCCGGAAGAAGTGCTCGGAGGTGGAAGTGGTGGTGGACTTCATGAGCACCCGAGTGCCTTCCCGAGCGATGGTGTGGTTTGTGTGCATCAGATGGTAAGCAACACCACTTTTCTTTTTGTTTCTCTTAGGAGTGTGCGAATAGAATACTTTTAATTCAAGTCAAGTCGAGTTTGCAACGGAAGAGTCGAGTATCGAGCTTAGTATGAGTATTTGGTTAACACACTTATTTTGCAATTGTCTTTATTATTTGTTAGTGTAATAACAGCTAAGACGCTACTTAACTGATTGCGTGGGTCAACGTCTACAACTAGTTTTCCAGTTCTATAACTTCAAAATGGTTAGAGATAGTAGCTTTTAATTTGCACCACCGGAAAACTCTCGTCGAGATGATGAATTTGATACATTTGAACGTCACAATCGGTAAAAAAAATTGGCGAAGTGATCGCATTTTCACCAGATTCGAGTTTTCCGAGTATGGATGCCGACAAGCCGATTCAAGTACATGTTGCATACTCGGCTTGGCCCGAATTTTTCGAGTATCACACATCCCAAGTTTCTCTGTACAACGGCCTGTTCTTGCTCAGAAACTAGTTTTCAAATTCGTCCATGGGTCTACAAAACTCAGAAAAATTACGGAAAAAAATTACCGCACACTATCACAATCAACACAACAGCTTTGTCCAGCGAATTTTCGATAGCTTCAGCTGCTATCTTCTTCGGGCCTTAAGGATATAGCTAGGTTTTTTTTACATTTTCCACTCCAGTTCGACGAACTATCACATTTGAATATGGCTGGCAACGTTGCCTCTGTATTTGTGCTGCGGACCTAGGTCAAATTCCACAAGAGATCCACATCTCAGGTGTCTTGAATCTATTGCAATTCAAGAGCATGAGAAGAAAAGTGTGCAATTAATGAACATTCAAGGCCCTTCATTTCTTAGAGTGAAGCATTTAGTAAGCAACAATCTGGTAGGTCAGCTCCATTGTCAGTAGGGATGTGCGAGTAGAAAAATTTTAATTCGAGTCGAGCCGAGCCGAGTTTACAACAGAAGAATCGAGTATCGAGCCGAGTTCGAGTATTTGATGGAAATATTTTGTTTGCAATTTTTCCTGTAATTTGTTTAGATAATAGAAACAAAGATGGTGCTTATTTGACTGTTTGGGTCATAGTTTTCCAGTTCTAAGGATATAACTTGAAAATGGTTTGAGCTATTGACTTTTAATCTGCACCACTGGCAAGCTCTCGTCGAGACGATCGATTTGGTATATTCGAATGTCAAAATCGGTCAAAAATTGGCGAAGTTATCCCATTTTTGCCAGATTCGAGTTTTTCGAGTATGGACGCGAGCAGCGAGCCGAGTTCGAGTACAAGTTTCATACTCGGCTCGGCTCGAATTTTTCGAGTATCTCACATCCCTAATTGTCAGTGGAGAATAGGAACGAACGATCTAAGCCAAATACAGGAGGTAACGTTGACAGCCAAATTCAAATGCGATAGTTCGTCGAACTGGAGTGGAAAATATAAAAAGTCCGAGCTATATCCTTGAGGCCCGAAGAAAATAGCAGCTCAAGCTATCGAAAATTCGCTAGACAAATCTGTTGTCGTGATTGTGAAAGTGTGCGGTAATTTTTTTCCGGAATTTTTCTGAGTTTTGTAAACATTATGGCGTTTCACAGTATGAAAATTAACGATGTTTTTAAAGTCCATGGGTCTCCCCCACGTAGATGGCTCGGCAGTTTCTGCATGAGATACATTGGTTCCTCGTTTTTGGAAGACTGCAGTTCTGGAGCTGGTAGGGTTGCTCCTGTACCTGCGCTGTGTTTTTGTTTTTCGAACGAGTGCTGTACCATTGGATTGAATAGGCGGCCACTTGGAGTGAGTGTGAGGAGGTGTGGTGATGGGGAGTCTGAAGGAGCAGGAGAAAGGACGGTTTTAACAGCTTTCTTGGATCTTTCTTTAATGTTCTGCATGAGTTTACCCCTGAATTAAAATCGTTGGTTGGCGGAGTTTTTACAGAAGCAGTCCACTCCAAATTGGCCTAGCGTATGCTTGACTCGCTTGCTCTTTCCTTGCAGGTATGTGATTACCTCTACTGGGTTTTGCTGTAATGTTTTTTCCCTTTTGAGGGAGCTCATGCCAACTCCTGGCGAGGGTGATGGCTTGGAGACCTCTTTTGATGGGTAGCCTAGAAGGAGGTATTTTTGTTTGGCAGCAAGGAAGTACGGTCAGGTGCGTCATTCTCAGAAGAACTGAATTTAATCCTTCTCATTTCATTCCTCAACACTGAGAGGAGTTGTGCCTTTGGATGACCACAAAGTCGAAAGGAATCATCCTCTCGGTTTGGGACGGCTTGGTTTGGGGAGTCCAGTGAAGTTTTTGGCGTTCGAGTCTAAATGTGTTCTTTCTACTCAAGACCAAAAACTTTACTGGACTCCCTGTATCAAGCCATCCCATACCGAGAGGATGACTCCCTACCACTCTGGTCATCCAAAGGTACAACTCTACCCAGTGTTGAAGAATGAAATAAGGATTAAATTTAGATCTTCTGATAGTGACACACCGAAACTCCACTTCCTTGCTGCCAAACAAAAATACTTTCTCTTAATCTACCCAGCAAAACAAGCAACCGAGCCATCAACCTAGCCAGGAATTGGAAAAAACCTCCTCAAAAGGAAAAAAAAACACCACAACAAAACCAAGTAGAGGTAATCACACACCAGCAAGGAAATAGTGAGCGAGCCACGCATACGCTAGGCCAATTGGGAGTGGACTGCTTCTTAAAAACTCCACCAACCTACGATCTTTACTCGGAGGTAAACTCGCACAGAACATCGAAGAAGGATTCAGGATAGCTGCTATTGCTGTCTCTTCACCACAACCTTCAGACTCCCCGTCACCACCCCCATTTAAAGTGGCAGCCATCCGACCAACCGGGACAACATTTGGTCGAAAAACAAAAACCATGAAGCATACATGAAGCACCCCAACTTGCTCCAGAACTGCAGTCTACCAAAATGAGGAACCAACTCCATTGTACCTCATCCTCAACACACAGGCAGCTGTATACACCATCCCGTGCAGAAACTGCCAAGCCATCTACGTGCGGGAGACCCAAATACAAATTTAGAAACGAGTTTCTGAGCACCTACAGACCGTGGAACAGAGAAACAAAAAGAGTAGTGGTGTTGCTGAACATCAGATGCACACAAACCACACTGTCGCTTGGAAAGGTACTTGGGTACTCATGAAGTCCACCACCAAAAATGACTCTCACCTCTGAGCACTGAGTGCATTGCCATCAAACACTTCAGGCTGGCAAAAGTGCCGTTGATGAACATCTACGAGCCTGCACACCAGAACATTGTGAAGATTGTGACGCCCCACTTGGCTGCCAAACTCTCCACATGCTGGGAGAAAACTCCAAATGTCAACACTACAGAGGGAGGAGATGAGAGGGAGCCACCATCGCCACAACAGACTGACGTAGGCAAGAGGAAGCAACGGCGCGGAAACTTAAAAAGCACAACATGACCAACCAGGTTAAAAGCCAGTGACACTACACAGAAGCCTGAAGAAGGAGGAAGATCAAAAATTCGCTGCTACTCCAAACCATCAAGACCAAGTGGAGCAGACAAAAACTTTTGGTAATGCGTATTTTTCAACTTTAATTAAGGAGTACCATGTACACAACATGGTAACAGTAGGAGTCAAATTTCCAAATTTTGTACCAGGTTCGAATTTGGATTTCAAGATTAGTACTTGAATGCAAAAAGTGCCTTTGTGAACCACACAATTCAAGCTCTCAGTTTAAACGTACAATTTATAAAATGTTCTGCTTCTACTAGTGCTAGCAGCTTCCGAGTAATTCCTAATTTGCAAAATGTTTAAACGACTTTTTTGTTCTCATTAAAAATTCTCAATGAGACAATGACAAACATCTCCTTCAGAGAGTAACTTTAACGGTATCCTATCCCAGCAATCGATAGCTCGAGCTGAAGCACTGTCATCACATGCTGAAAAGATGCTTCAACAATATCTAATCAATTTGGGGACTTGAAGTTAAATTCTTCAACTCCTTGGCATCAGAACAAGATTGATCATATGAAAAGGACACTATTATCATTATATCCCTTTGATATACTTATTAATTTAGAAAATGTCGGAAGCAATATTTGTTTTAAGTCCGAGTGGAAGAAATTAAAATAAAAGACAGGAGGAAACCGAAAAACCAATTTTTTTACTCGCGTGAGCAGGTTTTTTAGTTCACCCTTGCATGCAGTGAAAGTTTTGTCATTTGTGGGGATGAAAACTGGTCAGGAAACTACATCACTGCAAAAAATTTCATCCCAAGTGAAAAACATTACTGTAGTAGAATTTGTTTATGTTTACTACATTTCTTACGACATCAGAAATAAAAAAAAATAAGGTTACAAGTTACGTTACCTGCTGTTGAGCAATCAGTAGCAACAAATGCTGTGGTGAGATTCATTTTGTCCAGAGCAAGTTGAATTTGTTTGGCAGCAAAGTTTAAACTAGGAACATCTTTTTTGTGACCATACAAAAAGTCTGCACGACGAAGATGAACTCCAAGGTATGGACCTCCAAGTGCGATGCCTCTTTTTTTCTGAAAATAAAAAAGTATACTGACCTTTATTGGCAGGAAAAAAAACTAGAAGGGATACCTACAGACATCTCGAATCACTTAGCAAGATTCACATACAAACCTCTTTAAAAAGTCCCCTCACCATCCCAGATTTCCCAGGCAAAAAAATTGAATTTTTTCCCCGACATATGACAAAAAAATAAAAAGCACACAATTGGTTGTGCCTTATACAGGGTGTTTCTAAACTTCCAGAAACTTTAAGGATGACTTCGATCATACAAATAATGTTAAATAGTCCTATAAATATGGGTCCTGAAATGCTTCCTAATGGCACTGCGGTCCCTTGAAGGTGGCCCCTAAAATCCCGTCCCAACCTAATCTCGGAAACCGTTTGAGTCACAGCAATATGCCCTGGTATGTGAACTAATGGTAATAACAGCTATTATTCCACTGTATTAGCAGATTAAATACACCTAGGGAGGGGCACAAATGGGGGGGGGGGGGGCGGAGGAGATGACGTCGAATTGAGCAACATAAGAGCCGAGAGTCGAATTCAAGTTTTTGACAAACTGTTTGTTTAAAGGTTCCTTTTAATCTGTTAATATCATAACAAGTAATATCCTGCTTAACTGCTGGTGTTAGGTCCATGTGTACAAATAGTGACTTAATAACTGTTTAAGTTACAGGGATTTAGTAATATGCACCATTGGAATGTTTTCTTTGAAATGAAGAATTTTGTTGTATGAACTAGAATGTGAAAACCTAAAGAAAAACTAAAAAAAAAAAACTGGTGGAGTTATAACTTTTTTGCTAGAACTGTATGTTTTGAATATGGATGCAAGCCAAAAGCCAAGTTCAAGTACAAATGACTTTCTCGTCTTGGCTTAAATTTACCGAGCATTGCTCACTCCTAGTTTCAATTTTACTGTTACCGCAAGAGCACACAAATAAATTGATGGAGAACCGGTTTATTAAAACCAATTTTATTTGTTTTCCTTTGGTTTTGCTTGAGCAAAAAAATAATGACTGAAATAGTGGCAACGTATCTTATCGCATGTCGGCTGACCTTGGGCTCGCGTCTGCTTTCCAGCACAGCTTGCCAGTATGAGGTACCATAGTTTCCTAATATGTTTCATAAAGGTACCCCCAACCCCCAACCCCACAAACAGGAAACTCACTGCATCTAAACATCAAGCCTAGCCGTTACGGCGTTCAGCGAAGGTGCAGAGACGATGTTCAGGCAATGAGTTTCATGACAGAACAACACGTTCTGTAAAGAAACAACACCGTTAGGTAAGTCTGGATGTCAGACCCAGCAGTTTAAAACATCCTCGATTATGGTAATTATTACGTAAGAAAAAAAGGAGGTGTGATGTTGCGGCTTCCAGTCACAATTTGGTAGGCTGAAATAAGGTTTCCACTAGTTTTGTCTCTTTAAAAACTAGGTCTGAGCAAAATGATAAAAAGGATTCCTACCAAGCTTTGACTGGAGGCTACCAAACCTCTCAGTATGTTGCTCCTCTTTATAGCAGCATCTTCAGGAGATAATAAAACCTGATGATGAGTGGGTGATAGGCGATTCAACCTCACCTTTCACGCACTAATCATAGTTTTAATTTCTCCTAAAGATGAGGGCGAAACATTGAGAGAGGCATGTTATGAATGGTTAAAAAAATGCGTTATGTATTGTTTAAAAAAAAGACAGTCAAGCTCGACACATAAAACGTTAAAAACACTGGTGCCTAATATTTCGGAGCAATATGGTGGTTGGCTCCATTTTCAAACGGTTAAAAACATAAAAATAAAACAAACTCACACACTCAACAACCAAAAAGAGGCATGTTAGCCTTCAATCAAAGCTGGGTGAAAATCGTTTTTTTCTTTTTATTTTTACTATGAATTTCCCCAGCGAGAGACTTGTATTTAAAAAAAAACTAGGTCTCTCAACTATGGTTATGGTGGAAAAGGAGAAAAAGGTGAATTGGTGTGGGGAAGGGATCTAGTTGTATCGCATGGTGAGGTTTAACCCTTTAACCACCAACGTTCTCAAATGGCTATGGCTGAGAAGACAGTCCAAAAAAAAAA
>JAHWFP010012234.1:0-10567 GCA_023313725.1 Lithobius niger | reverse complement strand
GTGGACGAGAGACTCAAAAAGCTAGGGATGAAGAGGCTATGAAGAGTTGTGTTGAATATCCGAGAAGGGGTGTATAGAGTGCCGTGCAATGGATGCGGTGACGTGTATGTGGGTGAAACAAGGAAAGGAGTAAAGACTCGGCTAGGCCAGCACATGGGCAAAGTTAGGAATGAGGCAGAAGATTACAGCATTGCAGCCCATTGTACTGCCACACAGCATGAGATTGGTTGAGAAAGAACAGAAACGCTTATCCATTCTAATTCGGCACGGGACAATCATCTTCGTTGCCTCGAATCTATACCAATCCAAGACCGTGAAAATAATGGGATCCCCCTTATGAACATCCAGGGTCTATCACACCCCAAGGTGGGACACTTAGTAGGAAAAGACTTAGGAGAGCGGTTGGCGCACAAGTGCAGAATAAACAGAGGCTAGATTGGCCCTATGCCTTGTAAGTATAGGAGACCACGATGTATGCCACGCCTTGCAAATACTGGAGGCTGTGATAACTGCCAAATTCAAATCCAAGCAACTGACAACAAGCAAGGATGTAACCAGAGACCTAAATTGAACTTTGGAGGGCCTGATGCAGACAGTAGGGGTACTGTTGAAAATTAGCAAGACTGTGTCTTCTTTGTGAAATTAAGCGATTATGGGGGAAAATAGAAAGTATCATCACAAAATATGAAGAGTAGTGGGAAAGCTAATTCATTAAACTCATTAAAATTTACAAAGTAAGGTTTCCTCTTGTGTGGGCACAGTAAGATTATTTTCAAAGTGTGCACGAACATTTATAAAAAAATGGTATATCTTCTGTACACATGGCCAATAAAAATAAAGGAAGCAGCTTTGGTAGGACTACCTTAGATGGTACCTTAATATTGTGTACTTACACACTTCTTGCCTTACATGTATTCATTACGAAAATGTCCCAGAAATGCATTCGTACTCATGCCAATTGTCGCAAGTAAAAGATCCTAAGTATTTTGTAACAAAATTATCCCTCTCCGTCCCAAAAGAGAAGTAGAAAAAGACGACTATTTATCTTTTCTAAGACCACCTTCTTGTATGTGTAGGTTAACATCAGGGTGCAATCAGCGTTGGACATTATTTTTTTTCATGTTGAAAAAACGAACCACCTTACTTTGAATGTTCGAAATATTCACGAAGACAATTTCACGCTCAAATTCAAAAACATCAAATCCTGAATATGAGAATCTGCAAATTTTCGACAGGCTGCTGACTAAGGATGGAAAATTTAGTCCGTCTGTCTTCTTCAGGCAATCACAAGTAATAAATTTACAAAATTTACATTATTTACAATGTCCGACGTGCATCTACTATTATGGAAAGCAGATGACGGCGACGCGACTCGTAGCCCTCCGCATTAACAAGGCGGCTCAATGCCATATTTTCGCAAGGCGCTAGTTCAGTTCCCTGCTGATGAGATGCTGAATTGAAGGATTTGAGGGGCCTTGTAGGTTCATAAGCACTGAACCACGGGATATTTCATGCTGGATTGCCAGTGATTCAAGGCCCCTCAAATGTACGTCCTTCCTGGAATTTGAATCAAGGAGTGTTTGTGTACGGCTCCAAGCAATCTTGTGCTGTGTGTCCATCACATGTGTGGCAATGCTGCTCGTCACTACCTTGTTTCTGGTGTCGGTCATGTGTTGACTCACTCTTTCGTGGACCCCTTTTCTAGTCTCTCCTATATAAAATGCTGGGCATTCCTCACATTCCACTCGATACAGACACTCTGGTGAATTCTCAACTTTTTTAAGCTTGTCTTCCATTTCCTTCTTTTCTTGTGACCGGTATCTCTTGTGACTGCTGCTCTTCTTGTGGACGATCATCGATTTAAGATTTTTACCATTTTTCAAAAATGTGCCAATTCCACATTTTTTAAGCTCATGTCGAAGATTCGCAGATTCGCAGATTCAGGATTTGATGTTTTTGAATTTGAGCGTGAAATTGTCTTCGTGAATTTTTGTCACGTATTTTCACAATGATACTTTTTGCGCATTTTCCATTGTAAAAATACGCAAAGCATATTTCCACACTGTAAAAACTACACGATCAATTTATTTTTCAGGCAATCAAGAAAAGTGATTGAAACTTTTGTTTTTTTTTACTGAGGGATCTTTTACTTGAAATTAAACAGGTTGCTAGCTAAACTGGCTGAACTAGTGTCTAGTACAGTATGGTCAGGTAATACCACGTTTTTGGTAGAAAACAGTATAGAAAACTACTGTAATTGTAATGTCAAAATTCAGTAGTTTTTGTTGTTGGCATTAACGCGCAGTTGATGCTAGTTGACACCCATGGTCATGGCCAATGTCTACATTTTGCCAAAATTGGAAAATACAGTTACATTGTGTTGGCATTTTCTCACTTAGTTTTCTCACGTGGATTCAAAGATGTTTGCTTTTCTCTATCAAATTTGCAACAATTCTTAAAATTGAATCTAACCTTCTATTTCATGAACAATTATTTTGTTTGCCAACATCACAGTACCACACATTTTTAGTCAACTTCCAGTTAAACTGTCATTGTTTGTTTACATCAGTCGTCATTTTTTAGCATTCAACTTTGTGCGGAATGCATTAGCTTATAGCATTCTGTTAACTGGTGCTCTTCCTGCCAGGAATGCACTATTGATAAAGGCGACAATCTGCATGACTCACAGCGCATCTGCATCAAAGGCATCTTTCTGAAATGGGTTGAAACATGATGATCCTACAGTGATTGGAATATAGTACTTGTGTGGGCAGAAACAAATAAAAACAAATGCTGTTCCAAGAAGACAACATTGTTAGCTTTCAAGCTTGTTTACAACAATAATTTGTTTAAATGCCAACTAGTTATTGTCTTGCAGGTAACCTAGTGAAGCTCTCTTAAAACTTTTAGTGCCTTGTTATCACCCTCTTAAAGAGTTTTAGCAACCCGCTATTTTTTTTTTTTGAAGTTATGTTGATGCCTGTCCCCTTCATAAGAAAGAACACAACACAACACAACAAATCAGAAACGCAGTGCTTTGAATTTTCGGTGGAAAATTGATCAATTTTATTTACAAAATCTATGTAGACACCCGGAGGCTAATAAGGCGATTTACGGACTACGATGTAGTCTTAGGAAATTGTCGCAAACTACAACAAAAATTGTAGTGTTTGGATCGTGGAACACATGGCAGCAAGCTTTTTATTTAGGTGTTTTTTTGCTGTTGATTAGTTTACAGTTTAATCGGACTGTTTCCCATATGCTACGGAATTCGTTACTATTTAAATCAAAGTTGAGCAGCAAAAAGTAAATTTAGAATAGAGTTTCAGGGGTTTCCTATAAACCAATACGTGCGAATTTTACTATTATCTGTGCGAACCCCGGAACACAAGACACTAACTTTTCACAGCCTTTATACTGGTATGGTTGGCAACATAAATTGCACCAGTGAAATGGAACTCAAAGAACACCAAGCTATCGCTGCCATACTTTCATTAATATGACAATGGCACGCCAGCATAATCCAAGAGAACGATTACTTACCTTCCAGTACACAACATCGCCAAATAAATCGTGCAAAATGGTTTCTGCTCTATTTATTAATATGGACCTGAAAAAAAATCACCAAAATTGAAAAAAAAAAGGATTTTAACACTTTAAAATTAGTTTTTACTATCCCGAAATACTTACCTACAGTAATAACCGCTAAAATAGCTTATTTTGTGCTTTTCGTTGCCCAAATTAAAATAATTTAATTATTTGTCAAATTATCTTGTACCATCTGGCTCCCACTGCTAGTGCTGCTTCGGCATTCCTTATTGATGCAGGTAGGCCGCCATTACATCATATCGCTTATGAACCATCGGGTTCAGCGACAGCGTGGAGGCGGGTGGGTTTTATTGAAGGTAAGTATTTTACGATAGTCAAAACTAAGTTTAAACAGTGTTAAAATTCAGTTTCTTACTATCTGCAAAATACTTCCCTCGAGTAAAAATAGCTTACTTTGTTCAAATGGAGGCAGGTCAGCGAGAACCTAATGCTAGAATAAGCGGTTATACCACTTTCTTAATAATTATACCGTAAATCATGTATTAAAAGCCCAGTTGAAGCTAAAGCCCACCCCCTAAAATGCTATAAAGTCAAAATCATGAAATAGTGGAGTTAAAGGCCACCCCTCAAATTGTTGGTTTTCTACGAAAAATTACCTAAAAGTTATATGATGTGAATAAAGAGTACTGCTTGCTATGTTTACTGGCCTCTTCTCCCTCCCTATAGTAATAGTGGACTCTTCCTTTAGCTTCTAGCAGATGCACAAGGCATCTCACCTAAGCCTCCTCCCTTCTTCACAGCAATTAAAAGGATGTAAAAATTGGTCTTGAGATCATTCAAAAGCTTCGAGTTTTCTGTAATAGATGTCCAGAAAGATTAGAAAATTGATAAAGCTTGATTTAAAGCCCACCCCCTATTTTTTGCCAAATGAACTGCATAAGCCCATGGGCGTTTAATCCACGATTTACGGTAAAAGTACCCACCAATGTTTGTAATCAATTTATCCAAATTTCCAGTTGAAATTAACTCGTCAACTTTTACCTCCAGTCACTGTTTCATTTAGCACCACTATTGCCACCAGTATACTGAAGGTAGCAACAACTTCGCCAAGTGGTATGCCACTCATGTACACTCAAGAAGCTACCAAGGCCCTTAATTTGTGAGCTCGCACCTCAGTAGGAATGTCAATGTGGTCTGGGCCAAGTTCATAAGCACGCCTAATGACGTCACAAATCCATTTTCCTACTTTGAATAGGGTCACTGGTAGCTGTAGTTTTGCCGCGCTCCCAGCTGAAGCCATGGTGCCAGCAGAGAGAGACAATTTTGCTAGGTAATTCCAATCGGAAATTCCTAGGATCTTTTACATGCCACAATCAACATGAGCACGAGACATCACAGGGCCCTTCTCTTCCCGAAAATGTCAGGTGTGGCTGTGATCAGGATCGAAGCAGGGACCTCTTGCACGTGAAATGGTCGTGCTAACCATTAGGCTACCTTGCCCCACGGGGGATCACTGGTAGCAGAATTGCTCCAACCAAGTCTTTATCAACCTGAAGAAATGGGGGAGTAGGGGCAATGGTTTGCTCATAAAAAAGTTGTTTAGTCGGTGGTAATTATTTTATTTCGAGGTAGAGCCAGAGAGCTCTCACTGGACATTGAACATTTTTGTTCCCTTCAGAGTCAACAATGGACCCAAAGCTTTGATGCAAAGTGGTTTGGGCCACATCCAGTTTAAGGTACTTGCCTCTGAATTAAGCAGGTAAAGTAAGAGTGACCAATGTCCATCCCTAGGAGAAACGTAGATGATTGTCTTCTCAGGAGAAAGCCGCCAATTCACTTTGTCTTGCTGCTGAAGCGAGTGCAAGAAGGAAGCATGTCTTTTGAGTGAGGTGTAAAATCGAAACCGAATGCAAAAATTCACAAGGCACTAACGAAAGGCTCCCAAGAACAAGCATTAGGCCGAGCATTTTTGAAGGTTAGCGCAAGCCTGGAGGTTATCTTGTTATCAATGGTTCCGATGCAAGAGGACAGATCTGTATCCTTTGATGAAGTTGACAAAAATTCTTTGCTGAACAGATCTTCAAGGAAGGATGCCAAATTGTTAAGATTGCAAGATTCGAAATTGTTTGAAATGTACCATCCATACCAGTTTCCCACTTGGTTTCGTAAATTTTGACTGTTGAATTTCGATGGCTAAGTAAACGGCATTTCGTGACCAGAGACGATCTCCATCTGTTAAAATCAAGAATATTGGGTTTCGGTGGAGACTTTCCCCCTTTGTGTTGCATGAGGAACTGTTGGCTTAAAGGGAGAGGAATGGGGGGGGGTCTTCCTCCTTCAGTTCCATCATGTCTGTGAACCCAGATGCTACCAGCCACATTGGTGCAACAAGAATGAAGGTGCCTTGGAACTGTCCAATTTTGTTTATTACGGATTGGAAAAGTGAACAGAGGAAATGTGTAGGCGAACATGCTGTCCAAGGATATGCTGAGAGCATCCGTCGCCCAAGCTACCGAATCCGGAGAAGAGCACACAAAGTTGGAAGTTGGTTGTTAAATTTTGTGGCGAAAAAATCCAAGGAGGTCCCCCATTTGAGATCTAGCTTCCATTCCGTTGTTGGAGTTTCTGTCGTCCGTGAGAACTTATCTGCATAGAGCTCGTCTGAAACGTCTGCCCATCAAGTTTCCTCTTGATGTGTCTGGGGTGAAGCGTTACGCAAAGGACCGAACACATCTAGAAGAGTTGTGACATTCGTCCGTGAGGAAAGAGAATGATTCCCTCTTCCTCACGTAAGCGACAGCAGTTGCATTGTTGGACATGACGTTGATGACGTTCCCCTTAAGGAGACGACTCCATGTATGAATCGCTAGTCTAATGGCTTGAAGTTCGAGAACATTGATGAGAAGAAGTTGTTCTACTTTTGTCCAGTTCCAGGAGAGGCTTTCGAGGTAGGCTCCCTTACCTGTCATTGAAGCGTCTGTGAAAGAAGAATGTCTGGAGATGGTTTATGAACTCAAGAAGATTGGATGGGATCAACCACCAGGTGAAGAAGGTTGTCCAACAATCAAGTCCGTCTGCTCGCAGTCTTCGGAAACCATTCTTCTTTTAGGAACCAATGAACCGGACAAGACCTCCACGGACCTAGAGGCATTAGCTTTGCGTTTGAGTCGATAAGACCTGTGATTGAAGCCAGTTAAATGGTGCTCCTCTTCATTTAAAGTAATATTTTGAGTGACTTAAGAAGTTTCAGAATTTTTTCAGGGGATGGGCTGAACAAGAAAGTTGTGAAGAACGAATTCTGCTCTAACAAAGATGAAAATTTGGGCTGGAGTGAGTTACTCCTAGACCGAGATCAGAGAAAAGCTGGATGCAAGTTTGGAAATTCTCCTGCAAGCCTATTTTCGACCTGTTTTATCGCAGCCAATCGTCTAAATAGACGTGTGCTTGAATTCCTAGGTGGTGAAGGTGACAGATGACGTGATGAAGAACCGCCGTGAACACCAAAGGAGCGGTGCTGAGCACAAATGGTAGGACTGCGAAATGATTTGAATTTCCATTTGACATGAAGTGAAACCAGTGAAAAACGGATGGGAGGAGAGGGATGTGTAGATATGCATTGTTGATGGAGATGGCAAATTCGTCTCTGAACTCCTCTTATGGATGCCATCGTCTCCATCTTGAAGTGAGCCTTGGGAAATTGTTGATTTAGTTTCCTTAAGTTGCAAATATGGCGACTTCCTCCTCCTTTCCTGCTTATGACTCGTGTCGGACACCAAAATCGTTTTGAGTTTTAGGGGACCTCTTTATGGCACCTTTTTCCAATACCTTATGAACTTCATTCTCTAGTGACGAGTTGTAAGAAATCCCCTTTATCCACTGAGGAGGATCTGACGTCAGAGCAGGAAGAGATAGGAACGATGGTTTGTATCCTTTTGAGATGATAGAAAGAAACTAAGGTTCCGAGGTGCTTATATTCCAGGTCGCGAAGCGGTGCTTCAGTCTTAACCCCACCTGTCGATGAACGGGGCTTTGAAACAGTATTGTCTGAGGGCTCTTTCACCCCTATCCCTGAAGTTTCCTCGGCTCTCACTAAAGGAACCATACCTTCCCTCTGGATTGACAAGGGATGCGGTCTTGAAAAGGGACCAGAGAATCATTCTTATTACTATTAGAGAATATTACTATTCTCCAACGGAATCAAATCCCCCCCCCCCCCCACCCTCCCATTGATTTTGACATTTGGTAGGGTAGGGTTAGTAACCACTGTTCTTGCGGAAGGGTTTGTTTTCTTTTTCCTATGGACGAAAGTTTGAGCCTTGTGGACTGGAGCTTTAGTTTTGTAAATGAATTCGGGTGCGATATCCAGAAGTTACACATAAAGGGGTCGGTGACATGCAAATTGGAAAAAGTATTCCAATTGTTTCAAGAGAAATGTTGTCAGTGGCAGTCGGCGTTTGAACACGTAACAACGGTTGTTTAATGACTATCGAAAATTTGCAGCAACGTAAATTAGTTGCGAGTCATTATTGAGGTTCAAGCATTTTCATAAATCATGAGTGGCAGGTTCAAGGAAGGTGTCTCTTTTTCTAAACACCATATTAAGCAACAGACAAGCTTCCCAGCTGAACGCATCTTCAGGAAGGAAGAGGGATGTTTTAACTATCTTCAACAATCGAGTCTTTCTTAATTCAGAATGTTCAGCGATGAAGGCTTCAAGTGCAGCAGTAGCCGTGGAGTAAGAGAGGCCTGCATGAGACCTGGCTCAGATTCCACAACGGAGAATAGATTTCGTCATAGAACCGCCACAGAGGAGTCTTGACAACAACGGGAATGGGAAGGCATGAATCCAATTCCATAAACTACCTTTCAGGGAAATTTTCCACAGCCTTGTATGTTTAGAAACGATTTTACGAAGGAGATGGCTATATTTTCGCTACTTTTCTTTCCACTTTTATTGATAATTGACGACCCTAGAGAAGGAGGCAGATTCACTTTTGAAAACTTCTTTCACCCTGTGTAGTTGTCTGCAACCTCGGTGACGAAGGAAGAAAATTTGTTTGAAGCTTTCTTTCCATTGAAAATACCGTAACGGCTTCTACACTGAAAGTTCGTCATTCTTGATCGATCGTTTTTAAAAACAAAATGCACACAATTGCAGAACCAAAATACTGTACCAGTATTTCTGCAAATTTTCAAAAGCCTGAACTATGTCTGTCTTCATCCGGTACAATCACACAACTCAAACTTTTGTCAACCAATTTGTCACTGTGGAGATCAGCGTTTGAAATCTGCGTTGCTGCCTGGCGTGGAAAAATCTTCTCTTAGGAGAAAACGAATCCCCAGATTGGAAAGGCTCTGCCTCAATCTGCACTGCTGCCTGGCGTGGCCTCCAATGTTTGTCATGCTCATTCTTCCACTGCTTTAGAGGCCCTTGGAAAAATCTTTTCTTAGGAAAAAACGAATCCCCTGAATGAAGGGGCTCTAAGTCAGGGCCTCTCCGATCTGGGTATTCGTTTTTTCTGAAGAGAAGATTTTTCCAAGAGACTCTCAAAGTAGTGGAAGAATAAGCATGACAAATATTGGAGGCCACGCCAGGCAGCAACGCAAATTTCAAACGCTGATCTCCACATTGACAATGTAGTTTACAAAAGTTTGAGTTGTGTGATGTGCCTGATGAAAACAGACAGACGTAGTTAGGTCTGTTGAAAATTCGCAAAAATACTGGTACAGTATTTTGGTTCTGAAATCGTGCGTATTTTGTTTTTAAAAACGATTGATCAAGAGCTTTCTGCAAAAACCGTTAAACGGCGTTGACAGTGATAATATTCAGACATATTAAATTATATGAATACACTATAATCCGTACGCGATTTGTAAACTGGGCGTGGCTTAAAAAAAATATCGATTGTCCACTCCAGTACAACACCACGACTAGCATCATGGGTAAAAAAAATACCGCCACTACAGCAGTCACAAAATGGCGTCTATTAACGCGTCTTCAATGGGGAAAAGAGGTAAAATGATTCACAGCCAACTAGGGAAATTATTTGGAATGTCTATTGTTATCTGCGAAGCAAGGAACCAACAACGAGCAAGAACGCCGTTTCCCAAGAAACGTCAGATGCAACAAAGGTTTCTTTCAGTTGTGTTAAACGGATAGTTAACAAAGGCGCGCAACTACTCGCCGAAACAAGTGCCACTCCAGCCGCAGCAGACGCTACAGTTCCGCGGTTCATATAGGCAGCGAAATAACGGCCAAAGGCGCCAACGGTAACAAGCTTGGACGACTTTCAACTGTCAGCCGCTCGAACAGCAATAACTGAAATTCACCGAGAAGGTAATTATCCAAATCTTGATAATGTTTTGGCCAAGTTCAAATCGAAGATTGGATTTAGGGATGGGAGAACTTCCGTGGCATTTAACCATGACAAAGAAACTTGGGATGAAATACGGAAAATGCAACAACAGAAATTTTAAATAAAAGCGTTCAGAAATTGTTGCCCAGCGTCGCCGATTTCTACGTCAGGTACGACATTAACAAGTAATCCGTCTCATTTACAGTATTTATTTATTTGGATGAAACTTGGGTGAATGAGCGTCACGGGCGTGAACGCCAATGGCAGCTTAAGAAAAGGCGCACCGGACTCACAGCTGACAGCGCAAATGACGACTTGGTTTGGTCGCCGTATTCCGATTGGAAAGGGCCGAAGACTCATTTTGCTACACACCGGCAGCCAGGATGGTTTTGTTAAAGATGCATGCTTCTTTTCCGAACTGGATTTTTTTCCCACTTTCTGCCACCCCTTAGCTTGGCTGTGAACAAACAGCTCTTTTCAAAGCTATACAAACGGTTGTTTTCACAATCACCAAAATGAAAAGATCTAAAATTTGTACTCTTTCACAAATAAATTGTTACAACATTCACAGTAGAACACACTTCCTTCCTTAACTTTTTTTTTGCTCAACTTAAAACCTACGTGTTTTTTATATTTATTACCGTCTGACCCAAAATACAAGA
>JAHWFP010012233.1:0-20574 GCA_023313725.1 Lithobius niger | reverse complement strand
TGGCCAGGCAAGCGGGAAAGCAAAGCTTGGACACGTTGTGTCAAGGGGTTCCGAGGATTGTAATTCGCCAAGGACTCCAGGGCACTCATGGAATCGCTAAAGATAATGAAATGCGTGCCCTGAAGGCCAAGGATCCATTCCACCGCCAAACCGAGAGCCAAAAGCTCTGCAGAAAACACAGAATAGCCTGATGGAAGGCGATGGGCAACCGTCACTCCCTTACAAACACAAGCACAAGCCACGCCAGCGTCTGACTTCGACCCATCAGTAAACAGCCGCTGATAACCGGCGTACTGAGAACACAGCCGCCGGAACTCCTGTAAGTACCGTGCAGGTAGAGTGGAACCCTTCGGGAGGGACGCCAGAGCGAAAATGAAAATGCCACTTGGGACAAGCCAAGGGGCTACTGGCATCCCCCCAAGCCTCAAGACGCTGGGCATTTCAAAGGCTATCTCCTGACAGGACTGCTGGAGCCTATCGCGGAAATCACCCTTACCCACCCTGCGTCTACCGACTCGCAAGTCTGGCCCAAAAACCATGGACCAAGCAGGACTGGATTGCACAGCACGCAAACGCACAGCATACTGAATGGCAAGCTGTCGCCGACGAATGGCCAAAGGTGGCTCCGAGGCCTCAGCATAGAGGCTGACCACTGGAGAAGTTCGAAATGCCCCAGTCGCCACACGCAGGCCACTGTGATGCACAGTGTCCAACATCTGGAGAGTCGAGTCACTAGCCGAACCATACACCATGCACGCATAATCAAGTTTGCTGCGGACAAGGGCTCTGTAGAGGCGCAACATGACAGCGCGATCGGCACCCCATGAAGTGCCCGACAGAACCCGCAAGATGTTAAGTGCCCGCAAAGACTTGTCTTTAAGTTGGCGCAAGTGTGGAAGCCAAGATAACCTGGAATCGAACACCAGACCCAGGAAACGTGCCTGTGGGACAACAGGGATCTGCGCCTGCCCCAAGTACAGGCAAGGATCTGGGTGCAGCGTTCGTTGGCGGCAAAAGTGAATGCACACAGTCTTGTCCGGAGAAAACCGGAAACCATTACTGACCGCCCAGGTCTGGACTTTGTTAATCGCCAGCTGTAGCTGCCGCTCGCAGGTCTGCATGCGAGCTGCTCGAAAGCGCAGGCCGAAGTCATCGACAAACAATGACTGGGGAACAGCAGCTTGCTGAGCAATGGGGTTGATCCCAATAGCAAACAAGATGACACTAAGAACGCCTCCCTGAGGCACACCATTCTCCAAGACAAACGGGCGGGAAAGAGCCGCCCCGACACGAACACGAAAAGAACGGCCTGAGAGGTAAGCGGAAAGCAACAGTGGCATCCGTCCCCTCAAGCCACAGTTATAGAGATTACGGAGAATCCCATAACGCCAGGTCGTATCATAAGCCTTCTCCAAGTCAAAGAAAACCTGAACCAGATGTTGACGCAGGCGAAAAGCCTCCCTCACATCCGATTCAAGGGCAACCAGATGATCGATGGTTGACCGAAAACGTCGAAAGCCACACTGGGACGCAGATAAGAATCCGCGTGATTCCAGCACCCAGACCAACCTCTCACTGACCATCCGTTCCATAAGTTTACAGACACAGCTAGTCAGAGCGATTGGGCGATAACTGGAAGGAGCAGTAGGGTCTTTGCCCGGTTTCACAATCGGGATGACCACTGCTGTCCTCCACGCTGCCGGAACAGAGCCTTCTGCCCACACACGGTTGAACATCTCCAGCAAGAACTGCTGGGAGGCAAGAGGCAGATGTTTCAACAGCTGATAGTGAACATCATCAGGCCCTGGGGCGGAGTCATGCGACTTGGACAAAGCGGAAACAAATTCCTGCCTGGTGAATGGTAAATTGTACTCCTCTAGCCCGTCGGAGCGAAAGTCTAGAGGGTGAGCCTCTTCACTACGCTTTATTCTGAGGAAACCAGGATCATAATGGTTATCACTCGAAACCTGCGCAAACGCAGACGCAAGACAGTCGGCGATATCCGGCACAGAAGAGATCACGGTATTCGCCACCTTCAGCTGTGAAACCGGGGAAGGCACGGTCTTCCCCGAGATCTGGCGCACCTTCCGCCACACCTGCCGAGAAGGCGTGGAGCGCGTGATCGACGAAATATAAACTGCCCACGAAGCACGTCTAGCCTCACGGATGACAAACCTGGCACGGGCACGACAGCGCTTAAAGGCTACAAAGTTGTCAGCAGTTGGGCTGACTGTAAACGCACGCAACGCTCGCCGGCGGGCCTGAATGGCCTGCCCGCAAGCAGGTGTCCACCACGGAACAGGAACCCGCCGCGGCTGAGTGGACGTACGCGGGATAGTAGCATGAGCAGCAGCAAGGACCACGTCAGCGAAATGAGTGGAAAGTTCATCCACATCAGAAAAGTCCTCAACCGCACGCTGAAATACAGCAGCCTCAGCAAAAGCTGACCATTCAGCACGTTTAAGCGCCCACCGGGCTGGCCTGGAAGCCACAGAACCCCCTTGTGTTGTGGACAACACAATGGGGAGGTGATCGCTTCCATGCAGATCGGCAGTGACACCCCAAGTGAAGTGAACTGGGATGGCCAGCGAGCAAAAGGATAAGTCCACCGCTGACCAATTGCCCGTGGCCAGGTTACAGTGTGTCATGGCTCCATCGTTCAGGATGCAAACAGACCCCCTCTGCATCCACTCGTCAAGGATCCTCCCTTTGTTGTCTGTATGGGGTCCCCCCCACTGGACATGGTGGCTGTTAAAGTCGCCCAGCAACAGAAAAGGGGCAGGAAGCTGGCGGACCAGGTCCTCCAGGTCACCAACCCCAAAGACCTCATCCGGTGGCAAATAAAGCGAACAGACAGTAATATCCAAATGGAAAGAAACACGAACTGCTATCGCCTGAAGCCTAGTGTGCAGAGGCACACTGGCAGGCGGCTGAGAGTGTTGAACCAGCACTGCAACACCACCATGTGCACGTGGCACAGGGTCAGCATCCAGACGGTAGACAGAATAACCTCGAACAACCGGATTATCTGACGCCTTAAAGCAGGTTTCCTGTAGACAGCAGCACAGAGGTCGCCAATGCGACAAAAGCAGCCGCAGCTCTTCGGCATGGGTCCGATAACTTTGGCAGTTCCACTGAACGATGGCATGCGCAGGCATTAGGGCGGGCTGAAGACTGAATCATTCTCCTGAACTCCTCCTCTGGGCGATCCGAAAACATCCGAATCCTCACCCGAATCAAAAGATGGAGTGAGGTTCAGAACGAAGATGTCCTCGGAAGGAGGAAAAAGTTCTGGAGAATTGGAACAGGAAATCTCTCCCTGTTCCATGGGCAAAGAAGTATCAAGATGTTGAGGGGACACAACGGACCCCTCAGCAAGCTGGCCGTTCAACGACAGTTTCACTTTCTCTCCTGGTGGCGACGTCCCCACGGGTGTTGATGAGGCCTTACCAGCAGGAGCCTTTTTCTTCAACTTTTTCTGTGGTTCACTCCGGGCAGGCGGAGGCTTAGCTGAAGCCCCATCCTGCTTGGGAACAGTTACAGCAGCAGGAACAGCAGCAGGAGCAGAAGCATTTGCAGGCTGGGCAGATGTCGACGGCAAGGCAGCAACCGGGTCCGAAGGACCCAAAAGACCCTGCAGAGATGGATGTTGCTGGGTCAACAAAGTAATAAGCTTGCCCACCGTCATCGTCAAAGACCTGAGCTCAGAACGTAAATCTGCCAAATCAGCAGACTCACTAACTGGGCCAGGCGTTGGCGCACTGCACACCTGCGCAAAAGAACGAGTCATTGCCGGTGCCGGTAGCCTGGCTTTCTTTCGGGCCTCCGAGTAGGAAAGCCCGTCCTTCACCTTTAGTTCCTGCACTCGACGTTCCTCAACATAAACACGACAGTCGCGTGAAGAGGCTTGGTGCTGACCACCGCAGTTGACGCACTGCTTCGGGCCAGCACAGTCAGCGCCTTCATGGGCTGCCTGAGCACAGGAAACACAGGTAGGCCTACCTTTACACGAGCCGCTGGTATGGCCGAAACGTTGACAGCGGAAACACCGCATCGGATTCGGAACGTAACTCCTGACCTTCAAGCGCAGGTAACCGGCAGTAATGTGCTGCGGTGCAACTGGCGTATCAAAGGTCAGGAAAAAGGTGTCAGTTGGCTGGGCACCATTCTCGCCTTTCCGTGTCAAACGCCTCACAGCCGTAACACCCTGTGACTTGAGTTCGTCCAGGATGGCATCATCACCGAGACCCCTCAAATCAAAGCATGTCACGACCCCCCTGCTGCTGTTCAAAGTACGATGCGGCTCGACATGCACTGGGCATGACCCCAGCGCACTCGCTTTTAAAAGCCTCTTCGCCTGACCATCGTCTGCAACTTCCACAAGGTATCCCCCAGCACGGAGCCGAGAGACACTCTTCGGATCCGAACCACAGATCCCTTTCAGCGCTTTGTGGACAGCGAACGGACCGAGTTGTGTAACATCTCGGCCCTCGCCTGTCACCACCAGGAACTTCGGGACTTGGTCCCGACTCTTACAAAAGTCTGGTAACTGGGCACCAGGCCCAACCATCTCGGGTTCCCTCCTCTGGCGCTTGCTAGTGCGGCGAGGAGGGGAAGAATTTTGGGGGGAGGGGGGAGAAGTAGTTGCCATGTAGAGCAAAAATAGGTCGCGGCGGTGCGCCCCCCAGAAAAGAAAACCCCGCGCGGCACTCGGGTGATGCAGGGCCGGAAGCCGCATATCCAGGGCCCTGCACCAGGAAGCTAACACCGCCGTCTATCTCGGTGAGGTGGCAGCCTAAGCATGCCGAGAGGCGAGGCCACCAAGGAAGCCGTACACACCACCTCCCTCGATAACCCAAACAGTTCGGGTCCGTGATGCAGATGGATACAGCACAAGCCGCCTCCCCACAACGACAGAACCCGAAAAGTCATAGCCGATTGACCTTAGGCCGGCTCGCCCAGGCCACCCGTCCTCCGGAATAAGGAGCCAAAGCCCGAAAGCCAGGATCTCCGCCTCCACGGATTACTAGGTTGCAGCACACGGCCAACATGCTGGGGGATGAGGATGAAAAGCCCAGTGGCCAGAATGGGCAAATCGGAATCAAACCCAAAAGGGGATTCAAACCGCCAAACATCCTCTAAGCAGCCACCCCGGGCCCGGTTTGTCTGGATGTCCCTTCACCTCTTTCGGACTAGTGCTTGCGACGGGTGCTAAACCTGCCCGCCATACACACCGTAGGCGCACTCGCAAACCGTAGTGTTGAGGTTGCTAGTGTTCAAGACGGACAAAAAACCCTCCGCCACGCAGACCCTTGGCACACTAGCAAACCGTGATCTTGGGTTCCCTTTTAGTCGCCTCCTACGACACGCAGGGGTACGGTGGGCTTATTCTACCCCCAGCCCACAGGGGGGACCATTTGAACATGCAAAAACAAAAGGGTCATAGCCAGGAATCAAAAAGCAATAAATGACCCAGGAGAGTTAATTAATAAATACATTACATGCTTAAGCCATTATAAACAGATTATAACATTCTATAAATAAATAAACATCAGTAAACAGTCCCAAAATAATCTATGTAAGATAAAAGATTATCAATTCGGGCGAAACGGTTTGTATATGAACATCAAATTCATTTTTGAAACTGTTCACTGATTGGGCCGAAACCACAGACTCAGGCAATCCGTTCCAGATAGGTAGTAAGCGGGAAAAGAAAGTGTGTCTGGCCCATTCGTGTTTATGGTACTGAATTTTTAATTTGAGTGTATGGCCACGGGTAGCTTCGTAAGTTTGTAACTGAAAATGCTGTAACAGGGATGGGCCCCCAAATTTTAATTTAAGTATTTTAAATAAGGTGATGACCCCTCCACGCACATATCGCCACCAAACAGACGGGACTTTCAGAAGATGTAGTCTTTGCTCATATGAAAAATTTCTGAGGTTTGCGACACGTTTTGTAAAACGACGTTGGACATTTTCAAGCGCTACCAGGTCTTTTTTGTAAAAAGGGCACCAAACGTCAATAGCGTATTCAATAATAGGACGAATAAGTTCTGCCTTCCCCCTCCCTAGTTTGAAAGTGTGTCGGAACCTATGTGACATGTGACCTGTGAGTACGTCGCCAGCAATGAATCAACAAGGACCACATTCAGAAGATAGATACAGAAGTAGATGTTTTGTTGAACCAGGTGGCAAGTGACAAGAAATGGACACATTGGGGCACTTGGGTCACTGCCCCCCCCCCTCCCCTGGCCCCTACTTTTGGATGCCCTTTCGGTAAATACAGATAAAGGCTATTCAAGGATTAAAATACTGATTCCTGGGTCCCCAGTTCGTTCAATATCGCCTGGCCATTTCAAGTTATTATTTTTAAATTTTGGAAAACTGTTGTTTTAGACCTTTTTTTGGAATACATTGGGAATGGTGCCTACACTGGGAATGGTGCCTGCATATTACTGAAAATGTTGCTCTTTGTGAACTTTTAATGATCATTGGTCTTCTTTCCGAAGGATGCTCCCCCTCCCCCATTTGAAAGTCTGTGGGCGCCTACAGTGACCCATTGAACAAATACGTCGTCAGTCGAACTGCTGCAAACCATCATACCATTGCCATGCCAGCAATAACCTGAGCCACAAGATAACGAAAAAAAATTGCTGGGAAGCACGCGAGCTGTAAATAGTAAACATTTTCTTGGCGAGCTGTATCTCTGGACCGCCTCCCCCCCCCCCCCCTTTTTTAAATTTTTGACCTGATGTTGGCATTTGCCCCCCCCCCTCCCGCATATTACTGCTGTCATACACGCGACTACTACTTTAAAATTTTTCACACGGCGAGTGTACAAATGTGTGTATGTGTGTGTGTGTGTGTTCTGCGCAATTAACGACTTGAATTGTTTTTCAGTGTCTCAGATGCCTTTATCTCGCGTTCCATCCTGGTCCATCCCGGTCCTTGTTAACTTACAGCTGTGTCTCTACGCTTTTATTTTGCCCCACTCGCTATAGCAGGCCGACGGCTCAGCTTTCCTCTTTCCCCGACCAGCGCTGCCAAGAGGCAAACCAGAAACCCACTAGCACGAGAGAAGGAAAAAGCACACGTTGCTCTTTCCTCGCTATCCACTGGCCACGCAGGAATTATTGTCAATTGCCCACACTCGCAACGCAGAACTGCCGGGAATGAGTCCTGGTCTTAAAGACGGGGTGCCACACTACCCAGAAACTCGTAGATGCACGCTTCTACCCTCCCCGGATTAAAATGTGCCCCTGAATGACCATCACTCCCAATACTAATGTGGTAAAATACTAGACAGGCCGGGCCATTACACTACTCTTCCTGTTATAATTGTATTTAAAGAGAAGTAAACAGAAAGTTCGCTGTCTTATTAGCTGTAGCCTACACTCTGGTAGTCCGTCTGTTTATTACCATTGGTGCCCACGCTGGGCTAAGGTGTGTCCCCGCCTAGGACATCACAAAGGGTTTTACCCTGGATGGAATCCACAGTTAAAAGATGAATTTCTTATCTTAGATAATTTCGAAGTTATTCCGTTTTTCTGTTGGACAGGTAAGCAATTTGTTGTTGTTGTAGTGAGTATTTGTTATGTCAAGAACTCAATTATATGATTAGTTGTCTTATTATGTTGATATAACGCCACGAAATTCAAAACGTAACAGATATATACTGTATTCTGTTTTCCAGCTCAAACCTGCTACGATAAGGGGAGTCCTTATAATGACTTTACCACAACAATGATATAGTCCGGGCCATTTAGTCAAGGCCATTCAGGATAATCCTTTACAGTTGTATTGACGGTATAGCTTTTGCTCTAAGAACGACAATAGTTGGATGTATAAAGTTGTAGATATATCGTTGATTAACAAGCCAATGATGATAAGTTTATTGCCTTGGTTTAAACTCACTTATATACTCCAAAACAGCCAGCCTGGTACAATCTAGATGATTATGCATCTACGTAATGCCATAAGCTTCGTTGTGCAATAGCTATTCAATTGGTAACTAATCTAGACGGACCTTGAAGCATCCACGACTATATCACTCTCTGAGAGCAGTTACTGTCCTTGCATAACAATGACAGACATACGTAACACTTCACTTTAACAACTCATGACAGTTGTTAAAATTGAAGAACACACATACATATATATGTATATAAAAAATATAATAATAATACATAATAATATATATAGATATAATTAATATTTACATATATATATATATATGTACATAAAAATATATACGTATAACTTAATAGTACAACATGCTATAGCCGAGTTCGAGTGGAACGACAGTAAGCAACATGGTTGGTACTTCCCCAGCTCATTAAGTCGTTTTCCACCAATGTTCGTGTAACATCACTGACTCCAATTTGATTTGGCTTGTGAGCATGTGCGTAAGTTGTTGAGTTGCATTGTGACGGCAGTGGAGGTAGCAAAATCCACAGCCAATGAAAAAGCAATATGAAAAAAAGTCGAAAGAAACCCGCCCCCACCCCAGATATATCTATACTGCATTAGGGACCTGTCCTGAAGGTCATCAGCCCCAGGTAGTCAACCTACGATTGGATAAGCACAAATAAGCTAATGTTTATATACGTATATGTATATACAACTGGATAGTAAAACATACTATAACTATAGCAACATTAAGTAACTGTTCTGAAAGTTATCAGCTCCAGGGGTCAACCTATGATAGTGGTGCCCAAGTGCACTGGTAACATGCTAAAGTGTGTATTTGCAACTGGATATACACCAACATACTGTAGCTATAGCAACATTAGGTAACTGTCCGGAAACCTTCAGCCCCAAGGGGTCAGTCTACGACAGTGTGCATATGTGAACTAGTATTATGCCAAAGTGTATGACAGGCTAATTCGCAAATTTCTGATTTGCTAACACCTGTTTTTGATCCACCTTCTTCTCTAGATCAGCATGCAGTGGTTGTGCCTGGATGTGAAACCATTCTCCACCTTCCTCGTCCTGAGGCATCAGCTACTGCAAGGTGATATCAGAGCAAAGAAGCAGTCGTGTCCTTCGCTTTGGGTACAATGCCAATCAGGAAATGCAGACGACACTGAAGTCGGAAATCGATGACAATTCAGAGACTGAAAGTGATTTATCTAGCGAATTACCTTTACCTAGTGGATCACCGAGTTTGTCTCTTAGGCCCTCCCCGCTTGAAATTGAAACAGAAATTGTCCGAGAGTAAGAGCTCAGTGCATGTGTTAAACATTGCACTATCCACTGGGGAGAGTATGCCTATTGACTATGAGGCAAACCACCTTAGTGACAAAGAAACCAGTGCGATTAAATGTTTAATTATTTATATTAGCTACGGACATGTCAGTTGGAAGCTTTCTGATCTTTGTTTTCATTTTCCAGGCTCCCTGTTTAGGTCATGAGGAAACTTTCTTTAGGGTCTCAATGTAGGCGTTCCAGAAGATGAAAAATTTACTCAATTTGCGTCTTCTGAAGTAATCATTGAATTTTGGTCTACTAATTCAAACATGTTATAATTTGTAGATTGTGGGTTGGGACTAATAAACAAAGGTTTTAACTAGAATAACAGATATAATAATTTTCAATTTGCACTGGTTGTATTGATTAATTGAATGTTACTCTTTTAAATACTGTTCTAGAATTGTTGAATTTTAATAGGTTGTTTCTATTTTAAGAATTAGTATTTTCGAGATACGTATAATTATCTTACATTTACTTTTTTTAGAGGGGGTGGGTGCAATGCTTTGTAATTGTGCACTTGGTGTGTAACAAGTGCACCTTGCATTAAACCACCATGTCTTGTTATCATGTGTCATTACGTCACATGACAAATCCAATAAAGGACTGCAGCACGTTAACGTGTGTCACTTATCATAACATAACTGCTACTGTTGGTTCACTTTACTTTGCCCTATGGTACTTCCATGTTTTATCAATGTAATGCATTAGTATGCATTACAGACTACTCCTTCATACCCGTATAATATTAACCCATAACAAGACACCGTTTCCTTTCAGGCAGCTTTTGCATTGTAATTCACTCAGTGCTAAGCAGCAGTGTGAGAAACAATGCAACATTTCTGCGAGACGCAAGGCAGCAATGCATCTGACATCACTGCTGTAGTTCGCACCACTTTTACTGATTCTGGCCTCTCATTGGTGGAATTGCTGGAAAAATTGGATGAGTCGTCTTACCTAGAGTAAAAAACTAAATAATACTCAATATCAAACGAAAGCTGGACTGCTCCAAACTTTTAAATTGTTTTACAGTGCATTAAGCTATCTAAATCCAATCAGCAATGCGACAACGTTTGTTTTATCGTGTCAACAGATGGGCAATGCCATCATAAGCAAGCATCGTAAAACAAAGCCATTGCTTTGGTCTGAAAGCTATAACGTCATCGCCTCTTTTAGCTTAGGTAAGCTTGCTCGTGCATACTTTACGTGCAGAAAAAACTCTGTATAGCTGTGACACGTTACATTGAGTCCTCCGTCTCTACAGTACAGAAGCTGTGTTTGTATATATACACACAAAAGCACTTGGCCAATGCCCATGACGTCGTCGATAGCGATAGATTTTGAGGAATTTTATTTTAAGACCATGTCACCATAATGCGCCATTTAAAGACAATCATAGTTTATAACAACCATAATGGAAACCAAGCAGCTGACTGACCATGGCATTATTACAGTTTACTACTAAAATTAAGGTTATGCCTAAATTAGTGGTGTGCACCATCCAAATAAACACAGATGAATATATTTCAAACGTTTTGTGCAGCTACAGTGTAAATAAGCACTCCATATATATTGTGGGGAGAGGTGACTTTAAGCAGTTGAGCCGAAATATATTTTAAACGGTAAAATTTGCTGTTTAACGTGAATAAAGCTCTTGTAAAAAAATTAGCATTAAAGTTAATAATCTAATTATAAGAGAAACTTCATGAATTTAAAACTTTCATACTACACTATCAATATTTCATACACAATACTCCTCGACTGGCACACAATATAAATTTCCGTCATTTTTTATGGTTAAACAGCAAGTAGGAATAGAATTGTTAAAAATAATTGAACTTGTAGGCTGCTATTCTTTTTTTGTCAACAGTTCGTTCTAATTACCTTGAAATGGTTTTTTACATGTAGTCTATCGCATCGGTCTATAAGAAAGATTCTTTAACAACCAAATAGGAATACCAGACATTGCTGTGTAATGTATCCTTTCACAACCATTTACTGGGGAACAGAGAAAGGGGAAGGATAGGGAGCCTGTTCCCCAAAACACAATTGAGTCTTGCCACAATTCCATAATTATCAATAAATTCCTTGAATATGTGAAAAACGTAGCCTACACTCCAGTAGTCGGATACAACAGTGGTGCACCACAAAAAAAGTTTTCCTGCTGTGCCATGACCATATAGAACAGCTAAAACCGGAAATGGATAGAAGTCGAATGATACAAAAGCAGATTCAGGTCGTGTACATGGAAAAACAACCGAAACAACAAAAAAAGTGGAAATTAGCAAAAAATGTTGCGCAAGGAGTCGTATATTTGCCTGTCAAAAGCAATCATATTCAAAATTACAGCCAAATTTAGTTTGGAAAATAGAAGCTGAAAAAGAACAACGAGCCTGTTCATTGTCCAAGCTGGAATTGATGGCTCCTACGCACGCAGCCCAATCCCAAATAATTAAAACCAGGTAAGAGAACTTAGCATCAAAGCGATACATAAACGTGTAGAGTAAAACAAGAATTGAACAGAGATACCATTATCAATGGATGTGGATGTCAAAACGTCAATAGAACCCTGCAATTGGACCTTCTCGTACCAAGAGGGAAAGGGAAAGTTGTTTGGTCCAACACTTAGAAAAAAATTCAAAATCTGAAAATTCAAAACCATTATCACTATAGAATAACCTATGCTTAATGCAAGCCAGCCCAATATAAAGTGATATGATTTAATTAGCAGTTCTTTTAATGACTGAATTTATTCTGAACCATCATGTAAGTCTACACATATCTTGAAGTATATTTACCGCAGTATATTTTCTGACTGCAGTTCTATGTTCTCTTAATTTGATATGCTGTCATTACTTTTCAACGAGTTCGTCATGGCTAGCAATCGTTGCACATTAATTCACACAGTTACTAAACAGTGACTTTTTAGAATTGGTTTTAAATATAGAACAAAAATGAAATAAAGTTTGATAAAATTTGGATTATGAATGCTTTTGACAGGCGAATGAAAGACTACAAAACTAATAATACCTTGTAGAAATGAGTTACAGATTTTTCTTGTTCCACTGCATTTTAAGGATTTGCTTTTTAAAATGCAGTTTTACGTCCTGTTCTAAGCTTAGACATTATTTTCTTAAAGTGTTCTACCAATTAACAGTAATACCTATCAACAATTATTTCTATCATACCACAAATGACCGACAAAATAATTGAGAGCATGAGGCACGCAAATAGTCCAATAGCTTCTTCAATTCGAATGGAATTAATTTCCTTTTTCCGTGAACATTGGTAAGGAGCAGGCTTCAGAAAATATTTGGCCAATTGTTTTTTAAGTACTCCATTAGATGCCATTGTAATTAATCTAAAACAAAAAAAAACAATGTTAAGCAATAATTTGGCTTGCAATCTTCATTTCCTGCAATAAACATGTACTTTGTAAAACGATGGAGCTTAAAGGATGGAGGAGACATTCAGCGTGGCATGCCTGTTGCCATGCTTTCAGTTCCGGTTTGGCATGTGGGGTGGCCATTTTCCCTCTCCTTGATGTATCCAAGCATTGGGTGGAGCACATGTGCAAGCTACAGTCCGATCTGATAAGATTGCCGCAGTTCCTACTAACTGAAAGTTTACCAAGAATACACAATTTTCCAGCGTTTCTTATCCGGCTACTTTCGTTGTTCAGTTTTCAAACAAGAAAAAAAAAAACAGAAAAGTAACAATTTTCGGCTTAACTATCTTTCATTGGAAAAAAGCTTCCAAAATTACTATAAGCCGTGATTTTTTTCAATTGAGTGTTACTCTTTTAGGAGTGAATAAGGGTCACAATATTTTCATATTAAAAAAAAGGTATGAAAATAATAGACACGTTACAAGACAAGTTACACATCCCATGATGCTTAACTGTAAAAATACAAATTAAAACATTTGCCATAACTAGACCTATCATACTGTACGTTCCAAATTTTTTTTCACATTTCTTCAGTCTGGTTGTGTACTTTGATCCACAACTTAAGGAACTACTATTGGCAGCACCTTTGGATAAATTGCAACATACAAGGCATAAAAATTGTTTGTGTATGGCGTGGGATCGGTCCTGAAGAAATTTAAATGATTGCAGAACTAATTATTTAGGCCCATGGATCGTGGTAAATTGTAGTGTTAGATTTTGACTGATGGATAATATTTTTATGTCAGTAAAAATCGGGTAACAATTGTAAAGAATATAAATTTACTAAAGGCAGGAAGAAAAAATTGTGAGTATTTGTGTGTGTAGAGAGGGTATCATTAGTATCTTTGGGGCATAATGCAGCTACGTGAATGGGGATTTTTTGTCAAATTTTTAAGCGTTTTTTATCCCTGCACCCAAAAAAATTAAGTCTTTTTTAAAAAGATTATGTGAAAAATACAAAATAAATTATTCACACGATTAACTAGTTGGTTGAAGAATTATCCCTGGGAAAAAATTACTGCTTCCTGTAAAATACATTTTTTTCTTCATAAACTACATAATTTACATCTTTCGATAAACTGCCCCTTCCCAAAAAATTGAAAAGAACATGCGAATTGGCTTCATATGTAGGCTTTTTCTTACTTTACCCTTAACCAGCTCATCAATGACTAAATTTGAAACTAATAGTTTCAGTGTATGCTAGTTAGGGTAAAGCAAATTACTGTTTAGTTTTGTGCCCTAGTTTCTAAAAGCTGCCATAAACAGCTACGTTCGTGTAAACTCAAGAATTTTGTAATATTTAGTTTAAAAACGACAAAGGTGTGACTGATATAAGACAACTGGGTACACATTACGAGAATTTGTTTTTTTTAATAATTTATTTGTAAAAACAACAAAAAAAGCCGACCAATAACTGAGTCAAAGAAGACAGCCAGACATACCAAATTAGGCTATGGGTTTAAAAACTGAAATGGTTAAATAAACAAAAAGCTTTAATTTTGGAAGAAAATGGCATTTACTTGAAAATGCCTCCCCCTGTAATAATAATTTTGTCTTTGAGTACGAATGGTTGCCTCTTGCTTGGCTGATGCGATTCTATTTTGCGTTAGCTATGGCTAAATTTTTTAAAACTTGCACGGATGATTTTTAATTTAATTATTTATTTCAATAAACAATTTCTATGTGACAATAATAGATCTGTAGTTGCACGTGACTGCAACTTTCGGCCATCTTCTATGAGTCAACAACATCTTCATACATCATAAACTTTTCTGTCACAACTACGAAAACCAAGTAAACGAAAAGAATCCCTTATAAGCATAGAAGAGAAAATAGCCATCGTAGAAGCTTCTCCAGAATTAGCTGAACAACAGTCGCTAACATTGAGTGTCCTGTCCATCACATGTAGTGTGATAGATATAACCACTGTCGTTTGGCAGTGGTTAACCGTTGTTTCACTTCGGGAAATTTGTTAACAAAGGTTTGGGCATTCAAAGTTTTTGTTCGCCCAATCCTTGAATACGCAACACCAGTTTGGTCACCATTTTTAGCTATGGACATCGACTTAATCGAGTCTGTACAGAGAAAATTTACAAAGCGCCTTCCTGGACTTCGTGAGGTAAATCACCTGGATCGGCTTGCTTTGGCCGGCCTGGAGCTATTGGAGTTGCGTCGACTGAGAAACGATCTCATTTTAACGTATAAAATTTTACACAACCTTATTTCAGTGGACTTACCTTTTTTCGATCTTGCCCCGAGTATTCATGATACTAGGGGTCACCCATGGAAATTGGCGGCGCAGGGGTCACGGCTTGAATGTAGGAAAAACTTTTTTTGGTACCAATTTGGAATTCTCTTCGTTCCAGGACGGTTGGTATGAAAACGGAGGAAGGCTTCCGCAGGGAGCTGCTCTCAGAAAACCTTACATCATTTATCAAGAGGCTTTGCTAGTAGACAACCCCCATCACGCATTGCGGTACGGTATTGCGCCTCACAACCATTCAGGCTCTATCCACTAATATCCGCCAAAATTTTCAATTCCGGTATTTTTGTTTTAACTTCTGTGTACTTTGGTTGCTTTTAATTGGGACTGGTGTTAGTGGGTCACGCCCCATCCAGTGCCTTATCACTATTGTGGTAAAATTATTATTATTATTATTATATAAATGTATGGTAGAACAGAGGGTTGAGTTACAGTTAAGAGCTGAGGAAGGAAAATGAATGAATACGAATGCTAGACTAAAATTAGGTGTTGTCAGTGTGTTTGTCTGTCCGGGAGACGATAAAATTCGCAGTTTTGTTCAAATTTGTTTTAAATTTCGTGACAATGGAGCTTTGCTGCACGAAATGCAGAAGATGGCTTTATGGAATATCTACATCAATTATTTCGGAAATATTGATATTTTTTCTTTTGGAAAGTTAAGTCAATTTTCAGTATCGACAGTAAGGGAGGTCACCCTATAAGACTAGCAGCTCTAAGCACTAGATAAACAGCACAAAGTCATTTAATTTAAGTCATTTAAGTCATTGAAAGACGAGGGCTTCTTATTAAGGCACCAAAGGTTCTTTTAGTGTGACGAATACAGAAAAAAAGACCAATAGCATAAAATAAAAACATAATAATTGCTACTTTTGTCATTGCTGAATGAATGCTGTCGCTACTTTCATAATTTCTACAGCAATTCCATTGATGGAGGCAGAGACAATACAGGCTTGTGAAGCGAGGTCACCCAGACACTGGCTGAGCAGCAACTGCTAAATGTTCAGTCACAATGCTTCAAAACATATAATAATATGTAATAATAATTTTATTTTTGGTTTTTAAATTCACATCCTTATACATACATCAGTTTTCTTAATTATTTAGAATTACAATGTGCAAGACACGTGCATGTACATTGCCATCACTCAGACATGCAGACACATACCGCCAATCATAATTATGTTCAACAACATTCAAGTTCATTATTTAGTTTCATAGCATTTCATAGCATTTATTCCATATTAGGTTGTATTCCTCATAAATATTTATTACCTTTAAAAGAATATCGGATCCTAAATTAGTTTATTTAACTCTCCATACGAAGTACAGCTGTTCAGAAGTAGTGGTAGCTTATTAAAAAAAATCCATTAATATCCACGATATTTTTTTGCTATATTCATTCTTAATTTGGGGCAAAATGAGTTTTCTTTTCTCACTCCTAAATTATGTTTTAGATATTTTAATATGTATTTTATAAGATATTGTTTAAACAAAATATATTTTTTAATATTACTACTGATTTCTTTAGTCTCTCAACATTAAAAATTATGTTCCTATTGAAAAATTCTGAAGTTGCTGTATTATTTTTTTTTATTTTTGAAAAGACTTTAATAGTATTATTCTGTAATCTGTATACTTTGTAATCTTTTCATCATATAGTTATTGCTTCCATAGATTTCGATTTTGTATCTGTGATGTGATTCAATCCAAGAATGATAGCCATTCGGCAACACTGTCTCGGGAACATCTAGCAAACTGGGATCCATGTAACATGTCCATTGATCAGCTTTTCCCTCGGAAATTCCATTCTACATCCCACAACCACCCTGCCACTCCTTTCTCATGTTGTTTCCGGCCTTTTTAGTTTTTTTAGTCTCGAACCCGCATGTCGGGCAGCAAGGCGTGGGCTTGTCCGCCGTGCCCCCTAATTTCCGATGCCAAACACCATGTTCGCAACAACGGCACGCGGCTTTATCGAAAGCCACACAATTGATGATCCCTTGCAGTGTCTGGCAATCTGAGGCCCATTGCCCTTCACGACCGGTTGCTGTTTCCGCGTGGTGCAATCACATCCTGCTATCCCGCACCCAGATGCGGGTTCCGCGGGTGTTGCACAATATTGCACAACGTTGCGTCATGTGGCAACTACTTCTCGATCTTGCATACATTTGAGCAGAAGCGATGTGCAGTGGTCACGCGTGGCCGTATATAATGGCCTACCCGCCGCATGTGAATCATTTCTTCGACCAGAAGCGGGCAAACAGGATGATGGCTGCAGAGGCGCCGATGGACGACTTTCCCAGCTACGCCGTAGTAGAGAAGTCTAGGGCCGGCAAGAACCGGAGGCAACTTCATCGGGTTTGGACGGAAGAGCTGAGCGAGTACCAGGACAAGAAAGGTTTCTCCGGACCTCCAATGGGCTACATTGGCAGATGCAACAAGAAGAGCAAGGAGTTGGATTTTTTCATGGAATTATTCGGGGAGACTGCAGATTTCATCATAAGGAGGACCAACCAATTCATGGACGACAGGGCCAGCAATGCCAGACGCAGCACACGGAACGTCACGTCAGCCAACACACCAGGACCAAAAGGCAATGCAGGGACTTCGACTCAAGGGGAGCCACGTCCATCACCACCCCACATCACTTACTGCCAGTTTTTGCCACTCACTGGAATTCCGACTGAACCACAGCTGGGAATACCACAACCAGACGTCCACATGGAAGAAGCCGGGTCAAGCCAAGCACAGCCGCCAATGCCAGAAACAGATGTCGCCGAGGAGGAGGAGGACGAATCAGACTACCCATATTACTGCGAGGAAAATGAGGACTACTATGAAGGCAGCAGCCAAGAATCAGATGAGGATGAGTTAGATGACGAACTAAAAGAAACCGAGTCAGAGGACGATGCCGACGCCTGCCTTACGACGTCTAGCAGTGAGGAGGGAGCAGCAAGGCCAGACAGTCCATCACGACCGCTAAGGCCAGAAAGCCCACCACGACCTCGAACCTTAACAGAAACCTCTACTCCCATGCCAAGGCAATCATCAGAAGCGACGTTGCCCACATATGAGCCCGGTTGGTCGGTCCTACTACGTCCCACACCAGCAGAGGCGGTCTCGTCGTCCAGCCAAAATACCAAGCCAAAAGCCAAAGTCGCAACATCGCAGGCGCGGCCATTTATGAGACGAACCAAAAGAGGAATCGTTCCCTTCCCTCGGGGTCTTTCAGGTAGATTCGTTTCGTCAGATGAGGAGGAAGAAAGAGCCACCACAACGACAGCCAACGTAGTCGAGCCACCACCCCCACAATCACCGCCACCGTCACTGGAACCGAGTAAACTAGAAGCCATGAAACGACGCTGGCGAGTCGTACTGTACGACAAGATCTACAGAAGTAATATGTTCCCCGAGCCACCCGAGAAAAAAAGGACACGATTATTGCCTCCTCGAAGTTGCTACCTCCAGGAGATGCGCCACGCCAGGATAACCCAATATGTCAATCACCGTTTCAGCCAACAACAGTCTCAGCCAAGCGCTCCACCAGTACAATCCCCAGAAGACTCGAGAACAAAACCCCCAGAAGATCTGAGCACAGGACGGTTGGTGCTAGAGCAGATGTGTGCAGAGGTGGACAAGACACTCAGGAGCCAGTCAGAGTCCTCGTCGTCAACGTCGCCGATCCAGCCAGCGCAAATCCAAAGGGAAGAAGCAGGGGCTAACTCTAGCCAAGAGCCAGCTGCCAAGGAGACACCTTCAACGGTCGTATCGTCGCAACTCCCTCAGCCAGGGGAACAAGCAGAGGCCACTTCCAACTCCAACTCCAGCCAAGACCCAGCAGTAACGACAACCACGCAAGCCTGCCAAACATCGCCGAAACGGAAGAAACCACATCCCACTCCCGCTTGGGTACCATTGACGAAAGACGAGTTGCTGGCTTTCATCGGAATACTGATAATCATGGGTTACAACGACTTGCCGGAGATGGCGCAGTATTGGTCCACGTCCCCAGACCTGGGAAACCACTCCATCAGATCGACCATGACCAGAACAAGGTTCAATCAAATTTGGAACAACTTTCGGCTGTCCGAAGAACCGTCTTTCACTGGTACCGATCCCCAGACTGCATCGCCCACGACCAGGCAAGCCATGGAAGAGCAGAAGGCCAAGGAGGACATGGACGCAATAATGAAGGTTCGACCGATGATGGAGGCTATCAACCAGGCATTCCGCAAGTGCAGGAACCCCGGATCAGTTCTCTGCATAGACGAGTCAATGACTGCATACACTGGAAGATCCAAGATCAAGGTATACCAGCCCAAGAAGCCCATCAAGGTCGGCTTTGAACACTTCACTCTCTGCGACCCGTTCGACGGTTACATACTCAACGACGAGGCACACATTGGAAAAAAGCGCCACATGGCCATTGACCCCGCCCAAGACCCCGCTAAGGAACTCGAGAACAACAAGATGGCTCACACAACGATCTACACCGCGCGCCACTACCTCAACCAGGGTTACACCATCGTCTGTGACAACCGCTTCACTTCGGCACTGCTGTTTCAGGTCCTCTACACCAAGCTAGGAACCTTCGGATGCGGGAGCCTACGCGCCAATGCTGCCGGAATGCCATACGAGTTCACGGAGGAGTTGCGCAAATTCAAGAAAGAGCACGAACGTGGCGACAGTATCCTGCGTCAGAGCGGCCGGCTACTGCTGAGCATCTGGTGTGACACCAAGGCCGTCCCTCTACTCAGCACCCACGTGGATCCCTTGGCCGGAAAATGTACCGTCGGAAGACTCATCGGGGGCCAGAAACACCTAGTCACTTGTCCACCGGCAGCCATGACTTACACGGAGACCATGAATGGCGTGGACATGGCCAATCACCTCATCTCCTCGTTCTACGTCGGCAGGAGGTCGATTAGATGGCACCGCTACCTTTTCTTCCAAAAGCTCAACCAGATTCTCGTCAATGCCAGGCTCAACATGGTCATGGTCTGCGGCCTCGATAGGGCTGGCAAACGCTCCCAGTTGACTTACCGAAGATCGCTGGCCAACCAACTCATCAACCGAGTACGCAAGACACGCCTCATAAGACTTCCAGCCATTTTGGGTACCAGTCATCGCCACGAAAAGAGTACGAGGAGCCGCAGATGCCAGGTGTGCAGGAAGTACAGACAGGAACGGCACGAGACCATCTGGTGGTGCGCAACTTGTCGCACGAACGTGTGCACGGACGAAAGCTCGAGAAGAAGGCACGGTGGACGAACTTGTTGGCAGCTGCATCAAGATCGCCTGGATCTCGATTTTTAGGCTGAATTTTCATTGAACTTGTATAGCTTTGTACAGCCAACGCCGAATAAACCTTGTAACCTTTGTTCAGAATTATGTTTTCCCTTTGCCTAACTGTGACTTTGACTTTTCAGGAAAAGACTAAAAGCCCCAAACCTCACTGACACTGGACCCGGTATTCGTCGTGGCTTCAGGTACTCAATCCGAGCCTGAAACCGCGACGAATGCCAGGTCTCAGGTGACGGCGGGGTGTGGGGTTTTCTTTGGGTGGAACTTAGCCAAATTCTCTGGGTATTGCGATGTTAACCGTCACCATATT